>JARQOD010002047.1:38650-84879 GCA_033576555.1 Oophaga sylvatica
AAAATATTGGATTCTCGTTTTTCTAGACATAAACTCCAGTATTTGGTTAAGTGGAGAGGTTATGGTCAGGAGGACAATTCTTGGGTGTTTGCTTCGGACATCCATGCTAGGAGACTGATCCGTGCCTATCACTGAGCTCATCCTGATCGACCTGGTTGCACAAGTGAGGGTTCGGTGACCCCTCCTCAAGGGGGGTACTGTTATGAATGTGCTAGAGATGGTTTCTGAGCAGAGGCTCCCTCTGGTGGTTACAGACAGTACTGAACCTTTCAGCGAGGAATGGCAATCTGGGATCACGGACTGGTCTGATATAAGGGAGGTTCCCTCTCATGGTGGTTGCCGGTGATCAATTGTTCTTGTCTCAATTGTGGTTCCTGGTTCATTTGGAAGTTTGCTGAGTCTTGCCTGCATCTTCTGCTATCAGATAAGATATTTTCTGCTGTTATTTTTGTGCTTGCTATTTGCATTGTTTTCTGCACATTTGTGGAGGACAGCCGGGTCCCCTCTTGGGGCCTGAGCTCCTCACAGTTTGTCTGTAGCCTCTGTTGTTTTTTCATTTGCTTTTTCCTGCTTTTTCAGCGGCTGCAGCTTGGTTTTATTCACACTGAGATCTGATTTAGTAGGGTGGCGAGATCGTGTGATCTCAGTATTTTTGTAATCAGAATTGTTGAATTTTTGTAGGGTTTTCTGGGTTGCAGAAAGTAATCTCTCCTGTCCTTTCCTATTTAGTCAGCTTGTGGCCCCAGCGTTTGCTCAATCTGTTTTCTGCCTGCGTTTGTGTTTTCATCTTGTCTAACCGCCATTATATGTTTGGGGGCTGCCTATTCCTTTGGGGCTCTACTCCGGGGCAGTTAGCTTTCCTGTTTCTATCTTTAGGTATAGCTAGCTCTCAGGCTGTGACGAGGCGTCTAGGATCAACGTAGGAACGCTCCACGGCTACCTCTAGTTGTGTGGTTAGTTCAGGTTTCTGCAACCCATTAGTTACCAACATCTCAGGTGTTCGGCTGCCCTGCTGTTGTTCCTGTCCTCCTCAGCTACCGTACATAACACAACTGTCATTGCATCCCTCCACCAGTCGGGCATTTATGCAGAGTGGCCCGACGGAAGCTTCTCCTCAGTGCAAGACACATGAAAGCCTGCATAGAGTTTGCTAAAGAAACACATGAAGGACTCCCAGACTATGAGAAATAAGATTCTCTGGTCTGATGAGATGAATATAGAACTTTTTGGTGATAATTCTAAGTGGTATGTGTGGAGAAAACCAGGCACTGCTCATCACCTGCCCAATACAATCCCAACAGTGAAACATGGTGGTAGCAGCATCATACTATGGGGATGTTTTTCAGCTGCAGGGACAGGACGACTGGTTGCCATTAAAGGAAACATGAATGCATCCAAGTGAAGAGATATCCTGGATGAAAACCTCTTCCAGAGTGGTCTGGACCTCAGACTTGGCCGAAGTTTCACCTTCCAACAAGACAATGACCCTAAGCACACAGCTAAAATAGCAAAGGAGTGGCTTCAGAACAACTATGTGACCATTCTTAACTGGCCCAGCCATAGCCCTGACCTAAACCCAATTCAACATCTCTGGAGAGACCTGAAAATGTCTGTTCACCAATGTTCACCATCCAACCTGGCAGAACTGAAGTTGTTCTGCAAGAAAGAATGGCAGAGGACCCCCAAATCCAGGTGTTAAAACCTTGTTGCATCATTCTCAAGAAGACTCATGGCTGTACTAGCTCAAAAGGGTGCTTCTACTCAATACTGAGCATAGGGTCTGAATACTTATGACCATGTGATATTTCAGTTTTTCTTTTTTAATAAATTTGCAAACATTTCTGTTTTTTTCAGTCAAGATGGGTTGCAGACTGTACATTAATGAAAAAAATTAACTTTTTTAAATTTACCAAGTGGCTGAAACAAAGAGTGAAAAATGTAAAGGGGTCTGAATACTTTCCGTACCCACTGTATCACTTATATATTATAGTTAAAGGGAAAACATAATCAGATTCATGCTTTCTGAACTGTGGGTAGAATGAATAGGACACTGGTTGTATGAGCGCCTATATGTGTACATAGAGAGAGACCTGTTAATCAAAAGGATTGAGGCAGGATGAAGCTGGCATGCAGTCCCTGGCTTTTCAATTCTGTTTTCTCTGAAACGGCACAGCTTTTCAGAGAAAAACATATCTGAATGCAATTACACAGTCAATGTCTCAATTATGCTGCCTGTAGTTCGGGCAGCATGTATCTGATGATAGTCTCCCTTTAAGGCTGGTGTCACACTTGAGTGTGTGATGCGAGTCTCTCTCATCAACACCCAGCACTCGAACCGTAGCGTGCGGCTGCATGTATTTCCATGCGGCTGCACACTCCGATCCTGAGTGCCGGCGGCAGTGCTGGGTGTTGATGCAAGAGATTTGCGCGAGTTTCTCACATCATACATACAAGTGTGACACCGGCCTAATGGTAATGTCTGAGCCTCATGTAAACATTTTAATTTCATGTTCTAGAAAAAAAAAACATGTAGCAGAGCAATAATACATTTTTTTTTTAATTGCTGTAGTTTTTTTTTTAGCTTCCCTGGTGGCAGAAATTCCTGTATTGCCTGCGAAGCTAGTCCATTATTTGAAGCTTTTATCTTTTTACATGGAGAGTCATACAAAATAAGAAAAAAATAGCGTTGTATATATAATTCTGACATTTTCATATGATAGATTTTCTTCAATTAATTGTGAGACATGTCAACCAAAAATGACTTTTAAATGTAAACAAGTCGAAAGTACCGGATCTAATTACATAATTATATTCAGTGTATGGAGCGCATCTTCTAGCACTGGTATTGTATAGCAGTTGTGTTGTGAATGGGTTTGAGATGAGTTCTGAGCAGAGCCTCCCTCTGGTGGTTACAAGCGGTACTAGTGAGGATTGTGAAGACTGGGAATCAGGTGTTACTGATTGGTCTTATTTAAGGGACTCATTTTCCCATCAGGGTTGCCGGTGATCAATTGTTCTGGTCTGAATCCTTCTTTCCAGTTTCCCTTGTAGCCTGCTGTGTCGTGTCTGCATCTCCTGCTATCAGATAAGACAATTTCTTATTTTGTGTTTTTGCTATATTTTTGCATTTGGTCCTGCACTTCTGTGGGGGCCTTCTGGGTCCCCTCCGGGGGCTTTTGCCCTCTCTGTTCAGTTCAGCCACTGTGTTTTGTACTTTTGCTTTTTCCAGTTTTTTTCAGTGGCTGCTGTTTTTGTTACACCAGAGAACTAATTTAGGTGGTAGAGGTCGTGTGATCTCAGGTGATTTTGAAATTAGTAGAGTTGGTATTTTTCAGGGTTTTCTGGGATTGCAGTAAGTACCCTTCCTGTCCTTTTCTATTTAGATAGTTTGGGCCCCAGCGTTTGCTCATACTATTTTCTTTCTGTGTCAGTATTTCCTCTTGTCTAACCGCCATTACATGTTTGGGGGCTTTCTATTATCTTTGGGGTTCTGCTCCGGGGCAGATAGCTTTCCTATTTCTATCTTTAGGTGTAGTTAGTTTCTCAGGCTGTGACGAGGCGTCTAGGACCAACGTAGGAACGCTCCACGGCTGCCTCTAGTTGCGGTGGTTAGTCAGGGTACTGCAATCTCATAGATTCCAACTGCTCTGGTGTATTTCCTTTTTTACCTGCACTCCTCAGCTACCGTAACATAACAGTATCACCAGCCATAAAAATTGTATGGTACTCACAGAAGGGAAAAAATATTTTGAAGGAAGAAAAGTTGTCAGAGATATTTTTCTGTTTGTTGCATTTTTTTTTTTTTTTTTTTTTCCCTCTGTATCTCTGGGTGCTGGGGAGGATCTTTTCTCCCAATGGAGTTTGCACAGTTGTCTGGCCGTGTGGATCAGCTTGCCACTGAGGTTCAGAGTATTGCTGCATATCTTGCTAGGTTGCCTGTTGTGGAACCTAGGATCCCCATGCCAGATTTGTTTTTAGGGGATCGAGCTAAGTTTCAGAATTTCAAAAATAATTGTAAATTGTTTTTTGCCTTAAAATCTAAGTCCTCAGGAAACGCAGCGCAGCAGGTTCAAATTATCATCTCTCTCCTGCGCGGCGATCCTCAGGATTGGGCTTTTTCCCTGATACCTGGGGATCCTGTTTTGAGTGATGTTGATGCATTTTTTCAGGCTTTGGGGTTATTGTACGATGAGCCTAATGTCACTGATCAAGCTGAAAAAGCCTTGTTGGCATTAAATCAGGGGCTTGATGACGCTGAGTTATACTGTCAGAGATTCCGTAGGTGGGCAGTCCTGACCAAATGGAATGACGACGCTTTGGCGGCCCTTTTCCGGAAGGGTCTGTCGGATAATGTAAAGGATGTTATGGTGGGATTCCCTGTCCCCTCTGGTCTCAATGATTCTATGTCATTGGCGATTCAAATTGACAGACGTTTGCGTGAGCGGAGAAGTATGCTTGGAGTGGTGTTGCCTTGTGAGCCAGCTGCTGAGCCCATGCAGTGTGATGGAGTGGTGTCTGGGGCACAGCGTCATGAGTTTCGAAAGCGCAATGGGTTATGTTTCTACTGTGGTGATGCCTCTCATGCTATTTCAGTCTGCCCTAAGCGGGGAAGACATTTTGCACGCTCAGTTGTCTTGGGTAGTGTTCAGACTAAGTTTTTATTAACTGTCACTCTGATATGCTCTCTGTCCTCATTTTCTGCTCAGGCTTTCGTTGATTCTGGAGCAGCTATTAACCTGATGGATTATGATTTTGCTAAGCGTTGTGGGTTTTCCTTGATACCCCTACAGAAGTCTATTCCTTTACTGGGGATCGATTCTACCCCTTTGGCTGAGAATAAACCCCAGTTTTCTACTCAGGTGATAATGAGGGTTGAACCTGATCACCAGGAGTGCTGCAAATTTTTGGTTCTATATAATCTGCATGACATTATAGTGCTGGGTTTCCCTTGGTTACAGTCTCATAATCCTGTTTTGGATTGGAAATCTGTGTCTGTAACCAGTTGGGGCTGCCAATGTGTTAGTGCCAACACTCCTGTTTTTTCTGCCTCCCCCCAGGCTGAGGATGTTCCTGACTTTTTTTGATTTTTCTGATGTGTTTAGCGAAAGTAAATCTGCATCCTTACCTCCCCATAGGAGCTATGACTGCGCTATTGAATTAGTGCCGGGTAGTAAATTCCCTAAGGGTCGCCTTTTTAACTTGTCTGTACCTGAACATGACGCTATGCGGTCTTATATCAAGGAATCATTGGAGAAGGGTCATATCAGACCATCCTCTTCACCCTTAGGTGCCGGTTTTTTCTTTGTGGCCAAAAAAGATGGTTCATTAAGGCCGTGTATTGATTATCGTCTCTTGAACAATATTACTGTGAAATATCAATACCCGTTACCCTTGATTTCTGACCTGTTTTCCAGGGTGAAAAATGCTACTTGGTTTACTAAGCTTGACCTCAGGGGGGCGTATAACCTTATTCGCATTAAGCACGGGATGAATGGAAGACGGCATTTAACACCCCTGAAGGGCATTTGAGTACCTTGTGATGCCCTTTGGGCTCACTAATGCTCCTTCCGTCTTCCAGTCCTTCATGAATGACATTTTCAGGGATTTTGTGGACAAGTTTCTGATTGTTTATTTGGATGATATCTTGATTTTTTCTAATGACTGGGACTCTCATGTGAAACATGTTCGAACTGTATTCCAGATTTTGAGAGAGAATGCTCTGTATGTGAAGGGATCAAAGTGTCTTTTTGGCGTACAGAAGATCTCATTTCTGGGATTCATTTTGTCCCCATCTGTTATTGAAATGGACCCGGTCAAGGTTCAGGCCATCTGTGATTGGGTCCAACCTACTTCATTAAAGGCTCTTCAGAGATTTTTGGGTTTTGCCAATTTTTATCGTAAATTTATTGGTAATTTCTCTGTTATTGTTAAACCATTAACTGATTTGACCAGAAAGGGTTCTGATGTGGTGAATTGGCCTCCTGAGGCAGTCTCTGCGTTTCAGGAACTTAAGCAGAGATTCACTTCTGCTCCTGTTCTACGGCAGCCTGATGTTTCTCTGCCATTTCAGGTGGAGGTTGATGCCTCTGAAATTGGGGCAGGTGCCGTTTTGTCCCAAAAAGATCCAGAGACCTCTAAAAGTAACCCTTGTGCCTTTTTCTCTCGAAAATTTTCTCCTACTGAACGTAATTATGACGTGGGTAATCGGGAGTTATTGGCCATGAAGTGGGCTTTTGAAGAGTGGAGACATTGGCTGGAGGGAGCCAAACATCAGGTGGTGGTCCTTACGGACCATAAGAATCTGGTCTATCTGGAATCTGCCAAGCGACTCAATCCTAGACAGGCCAGGTGGGCCTTGTTTTTCACAGGTTTTAATTTTGTGGTTTCCTTTCTTCCTGGCACTAAGAATGTTAAGGCGGATGCCCTCTCGAGGAGTTTCCTTGCGGACTCTCCTGAGCTATCTGATCCCTCTGTTATTTTGAAGGAGGGTGTAGTTCTTTCCGCCATCTCGCCCAATTTGAGACTTGCTCTGGAGGGGTGTCAGGAGGATAGGCCCGAGCGCTGCCCTGTTGGAAAATTGTTTGTCCCGGACCTATGGAAAAAGAGTGTGATGTCTGAGATTCATTGTTCCGCATTGGCTGGGCATCCCGGAATTTTTGGTACCAGAGACTTGGTTAGTCGGTCCTTTTGGTGGCCTACCTTGTCTCGCGATGTCAGGGAATTTGTGCAGTCCTGCGGGACTTGCTCTCGCTCCAAGCCTTGCTCTCGCTCTAGTGGTTTGTTGATGCCATTGCCTGTGCCCAAGAGACCATGGACCCATATCTCTATGGATTTCATTTCCGATCTTCCTGTTTCTCAGAGAATGACCACCATCTGGGTAATTTGTGATAGGTTTTCCAAAATGATACATCTTGTGCCATTACCTAAGTTGCCTTCCTCCTCTGAATTGGTGCCGTTGTTCCTTCAGCACGTGGTTCGTTTACACGGCATTCCTGAGAACATTGTGTCTGACAGAGGAGTCCAGTTTGTTTCCAGATTTTGGAGGACTTTTTGTTCTAAACTGGGTGTTCAATTGTCTTTCTCCTCGGCATTTCATCCTCAGACCAATGGTCAAACTGAGAGAACAAACCAGACATTGGAGACTTATCTAAGATGCTTTGTGTCTGCTGATCAGGATGACTGGGTCTCTTTTTTGCCTTTGGCTGAGTTTGCTCTTAATAATAGGGCTAGCTCTGCCACTTTGATGTCTCCGTTTTTCTGTAATTCTGGGTTTCACCCTCGATTTTCTTCAGGACAGACGGAGGCTTCTGTCTGTCCAGGTGTTGACTCTGTTGTTGAGCGTATGCAGCAGATTTGGGACCAGGTAGTGGAGAGGTTGTCCTTCTCTCAGGAGAAGGCCCAGCGGTTTGCTAACCGGCATAGGACTGATGGTCCTCGGTTTAAAGTGGGGGACTTGGTCTGGTTGTCCTCAAAGAATATTCCTATGAGAGTAGCATCTCCTAAATTTAAGCCTAGGTTCATTGGACCTTATAAGATCATGGAGATTATTAATCCTGTTTTTTTCGTTTGCTTCTTCCAGGGACATTTAAGATCCATAACGTGTTCCACAAGTCCTTGTTGAAGAGGTTTGTTGAGCCAGTGGTTCCTGCTGCTGTGCCTCCTGACCCTGTTTTGGTTGAGGGCAATCTGGAGTATGTGGTTGAGAAATATTGGATTCTCGTTTTTCTAGACGAAGACTCCAGTATTTGGTTAAATGGAGAGGTTATGGTCAGGAAGATAATTCTTGGGTGTTTGCTTCGGACATCCATGCTAGGAGACTTATCCGTGCGTATCATAGAACTCATCCTGACCGACCTGGTTGCTCAAATGAGGGTTCGGTGACCCCTCCTCAAGGGGGGGTACTGTTGTGAATGGGTTTGAGATGAGTTCTGAGCAGAGCCTCCCTCTGGTGGTTACAAGCGGTACTAGTGAGGATTGTGAAGACTGGGAATCAGGTGTTACTGATTGGTCTTATTTAAGGGACTCATTTTCCCATCAGGGTTGCCGGTGATCAATTGTTCTGGTCTGAATCCTTCTTTCCAGTTTCCCTTGTAGCCTGCTGTGTCGTGTCTGCATCTCCTGCTATCAGATAAGACAATTTCTTATTTTGTGTTTTTGCTATATTTTTGCATTTGGTCCTGCACTTCTGTGGGGGCCTTCTGGGTCCCCTCCGGGGGCTTTTGCCCTCTCTGTTCAGTTCAGCCACTGTGTTTTGTACTTTTGCTTTTTCCAGTTTTTTCAGTGGCTGCTGTTTTTGTTACACCAGAGAACTAATTTAGGTGGTAGAGGTCGTGTGATCTCAGGTGATTTTGAAATTAGTAGAGTTGGTGTTTTTCAGGGTTTTCTGGGATTGCAGTAAGTACCCTTCCTGTCCTTTTCTATTTAGATAGTTTGGGCCCCAGCGTTTGCTCATACTATTTTCTTTCTGTGTCAGTATTTCCTCTTGTCTAACCGCCATTACATGTTTGGGGGCTTTCTATTATCTTTGGGGTTCTGCTCCGGGGCAGATAGCTTTCCTATTTCTATCTTTAGGTGTAGTTAGTTTCTCAGGCTGTGACGAGGCGTCTAGGACCAACGTAGGAACGCTCCACGGCTGCCTCTAGTTGCGGTGGTTAGTCAGGGTACTGCAATCTCATAGATTCCAACTGCTCTGGTGTATTTCCTTTTTTGCCTGCACTCCTCTGCTACCGTAACATAACACAGTTGCTTGAATATTTGGAGGAAGCATTCATTCAGTATTAGCAATACAGCAGTAAATATCTGTTTCTGATCTAAATTGGAAAAACCCTTATTAAAAATTAGTAGTTTGCCACAGACTATTATCAGCTATGAGACGTTAATTACACTGCTTAAGGCATGAGCATTCAGAACTGACAGTAAGAATTATTGTGGTATTTTAGTAAATAATAGGAAGCTATTTCAGCTTTTA
Organism: Oophaga sylvatica; assembly: GCA_033576555.1. Taxonomy (NCBI): domain Eukaryota; kingdom Metazoa; phylum Chordata; class Amphibia; order Anura; family Dendrobatidae; genus Oophaga; species Oophaga sylvatica. The sequence continues at coordinate 47,619 of JARQOD010002047.1, forward strand.
CTTTTACACTGTGGGATGTATGTAAAAAATGGGGATCTGACAAGTGTATAAGAGACCTAAAATAGCACACAGCATCAGCAGGTTCTGCAGAGAATTTACTGCTTCAATAATTCACTGGGCACAATCTTTTTTACTTTTTTATTACTGCAGACGATTTTTAGTTGTTGATTAAAGGGAATCTGTCACCCCAAAAATGCCATATCAAGTAAAGATATGGCTGAATAGAGCGTCCATAACTAAGTTAACGGTGGGTATCATATATCATGATACCCCCGTTTTCATAGCAAAATACCTTGGTAAAGTTGGTGATTGAACGTGTCAATCACTGCGGTCAGGTCAGGAGGGCTTCGGTTTTCATGTCCTCCCACGCCCCCGCTCCTCGTCTTCTGTTGCGTATCGCGTTCGGTTCCCGCAATTGCGTGATTCAAAATTGTGCCCGGCGCATGTGCAGTATGCTTAGCCCAGTAGTGGGCAAAGCATAAAATGACTACAGCGCATGCGCTAGTCTTTCCTTGCCCCGGAAAATCCTGCTTGCCTTGGACGACTTCCGGGGCAAGGAAAGACTAGCGCATGCGCTGTAGTAATTTTATGCGCCGGGCACAATTTTGAATCACGCAATTGCGGGAACTGAACGCCGTCTGTGGTATTCACAGACGGCGATACGCAACAGAAGATGAGGAGCGGGGGCGTGGGAAGACATGAAAACCGCCGCCCTCCTGACCTGACCGCAGTGACTGACACGTTCAATCACCAACTTTACCAAGCTATTTTGCTATGAAAACGGGGGTATCATGATATATGATACCCACCGTTAGCTTAGTTATGGGACGCTCTATTCAGCCATATCTTTACTTGATATGGCATTTTTGGGGTGACAGATTCCCTTTAATATAAAGCAAAAATTGATGCCCGTAGAACTTAACATGGATGATAATATAGATATTGTTCCATGTACAGTGGCATGTAAAAGTTTGGGCACCCCTGGTTAAAATTACTGTTATTGTGAACACTTAACCCCTTAAGGAACAAGCCATTTTGTAGGTTAACGACCTGGCTTATTTTTACAATTCTGACCACTGTCTCTTTATGTGCTTATAACTCTGGAACGCTTCAACGGATCTTGGCGATTCTGAGAATGTTTTCTTGTGACATATTGTACTTCATGTTTGTGGTAAAATTTCTTCGATATAACTTGCGGTTATTTATGAAAATAACGGAAATATGGCAAAAATTTTGAACATTTTGCAATTTTCAAACTTTTAATTTTTAAGCCCTGAAATCAGAGAGATATGTCTTAAAAAATAGTTAATAAATAACATTTACCACATGTCTACTTTACATCAGCACAATTTTGGAACCAACATTTTTTTTTGTTAGGAAATTATAAGTGATAAAAGTTGACCAGCGATTTCTCATTTTTCCAACAAAATTTACAAAACTATTTTTTTTAGGGACCAACACACATTTGAAGTCACTTTGAGGGGTAAATATGACAGAAAGTACCCAAAAGTGACACCATTCTAAAAACTGCATCCCTCAAGGTGTTCAGAGCCACACTCAAGAAGTTTATTAACCCTTTAGGTACTTCACAAGAATTGAAGCAATGTGGAAGGAAAAAATGAACATTTAACTTTTTTTCCCCAAAATTTTTCTTTCGACACAATTTTTTAAATTTTGTCAAGGGTATCAGGAGAAAATGAACCACAATATTTGTTGTACAATTTCTCCTGAGTACACCGATACCCCATGTGTGGAGGAAGACAAATCTTTAGGCGCACAGCAGGGCTCAGAAGGGAAGGAGCATCATTTGAGATTCTGTATGTCAAATTGGCTGGAATCGAGAGCGGACAACATGTCGCGTTTGGAAAGCCACTGATGTACCTAAACAGTGGAAACCACCCACAAGTGACCCCATTTTGGAAACTAGACCCCCCAAGGAACTTATCTAGATGTGTGGTGATCACTTTGAACCCCCAAGGGCTTCACAGAAGGTTATCACGTAGTGCCGTAAAATTAAAAAATCATATCTTTTCCACAAAAATGATCTTTTCACCACCAATTTTTATTTTCCAAAGGGTAACAGGACCCCAAACGTTATTGTGCAATTTGTCCTGAGTACGCAGATACCCCATATGTGGGGGTAAACCACTATTTGGGGGCATGGCAGAGCTCGGAAGGGAAGGAGCGACGTTTTCGAATGCAGACTTTGATGGAATGTTCTGCTGGCGTCATGTCGCGTTTGGAGAGTCCCTGATGTGCCTAAACAGTGGAAACCCCCCATAAGCTACCCCATTGTGGAAACTAGTCTCCCCAAGGAACTTATCTAGATGTGTGGTGAGCACTTTGAACCCCCAAGTGCTTCACAGAAGTTTATAACGTAGAGCCGTGAAAATAAAAAAATCATATTTTTTTCCACAAAAATTATTAGTTTGCCCTCAAATTTTTATTTTTATAAGGGTAATAGGAGAAATTGGAGTCCAAAAGTTGATGTGCAATTTGTGCTGAGTACGCTGATACCCCATATGTTGGGGTAAACCACTGTGATTGCCTTACTACGATCTTTGGGATGCAGAATAAACAAATCCACAAAAGGTGAAGAATTGGTTTTATTTTTTACGCCGTTCCTCGTGCGGTATTAGTGATTAGGCAACTTTATTTTTTGAGTCGGTGCGATTACAGCGATACCAGATTTACATCCTTTTTTCATGTTTAGCTGCTGTCACATACTAAAAGACGCTTTTTTTTGTAAGAATTTTTTGTAAGAAATTTTTGAAGCCGACAAAGTCATGTGTGGGCTTGTTTTTTGTGGGACAAGCTGACGTATTTATTGGTACCATATTAGGGTGAATAACGTTTTTTGATCGCTTCCTATTCCGATTTTTGTAGAGGCAGAATGAACAAACATCAGCAATTCAGGAATTGTTTTTTTTTGTTTTTTTTCTCCGTTCCGTGTGTTGTAAAATTGATAAAGCAGCTTTATTCTTCGGGTCACTACGGTTACAACGATACCTCATTTATATCTTTTTTTATGTTTTGGCGTTTTTTACACAATAAAAACTTTTATAGAAAAAATAATTATTTTTGCATCAGTTTATTCTGAGAGCTATAACTTTTTTAATTTTTCGGTGATGATGCTGTTTGGTGGCTTGTTTTTTGCGGGACAAGATAAAATTTTCAGCAGTACCATGGTTATTTATATCCGTCTTTTTGATCGCGTGTTATTGCACTTTTTCCAAGCGGTATGATGATACCGCATGGAAAAAATATAATTTACTACTTTTATGTGTTTTTTTTACGGCTTTCACTGAAGGGGTTAATTAGGGTTACGCTTTTATAGATGGGATTTTTAAGGACACGGTGATACCAAACGTGTATTTTTTTTGTTGGTTTTTTTTACATAAAAATGTGTATTTTTTAGGGGAATTTTTTTATTATTTTTTAATATTTTTTTACAAATTTTTTATAAAAATGTTTTTTTACCTAGTCCCTTCATGGGACTTTCATTTTTTCACTTTTGTTGCAGGTATAATATATTGCAATGCTCCTGCATTGCAATACATTATACCAATCGAGAAAGCTGCTGTGACCAAGTTGTGACACAGCGGCTTTCCGTAGCTAGATGACCCGGAGGTTGTCATGACAACCCCCGGGTCATCAAGGCAGAGATCGGGCCCTGCAGATACATTGCGAGGATGCCGATCTGAGACAGAGGGAGCTCCCGACACTCTACCTCCCCCCCGAACGCTGCGATCAGGGGGTTAACAGCCAGGGGCGGCGGGGGCGCCGCTCCCGGATGTCAGTGGAGGAAGCTCGGCCACTCCAGTGCCAAGCTCCTGCACTGATCGGGCAGAAGAGGCTGAAATTTCAGCCTCGTCTGCCCGATTGCTGCTGTGTTTAGTCAGTGAGATTGACTGACCAATCACAGCGCTGTGAACTACCACTGCATGTTTACACGCAGTGGTAGTTCAAAGGCATGACGTGCACAGTCCGTCATAGTGCAAAAACTGACACCTGGCCATGAGGGACTGTGCACGTCAGTGGACATTAAGGGGTTAAGCAAGTTGAAGATGAAGTGTTCTCTAAAAGGCCTAAAGTTAAGGAAGACACATTTCCTGTAATGAGCTGCTATAGTGCATAACAGTGTAACCTCCACCAGGGGGTACTGGTGAGGGAAGAGAGGTTACACACACACAGTGTAGTAACACAGAGAAGCCGCACAGGTGCCACCAGTAAAGAAAGAGTGGTCAGACTAGCCGAAGTCAGCAACTGTCAGGAGCAGAAGTTCCAAGGGAGACAGCATGTGCGAAGTCAGGGACGAGAAAGAAGTCAGGACCTACCGGTAATGTGGTATCAGAAACGTAAGACATAAGACATAGTCAGGGTACAGAGGGTCAAAAAGCCAGTCGGGAAGCGTGGTATCAGAAATGAAAAACCAGAAGCCGAGTCCAGAGATGAATTCGAGTCATACACAAGTCCAGTAATCAGGGGGCAGGAGAAACACTAAATGAGTACAGGTCAGAGGTACTAGATTGGAAGCTTGCAGTATAGCTGACGCTGGCCCGCAGGCTGCAGAGGACTGAAATAGCCCAGCCAGCTCCAGAACAAGGCAGAGGGGATTAACCCCCACATGACTAGTCCAAAGAGAAGACAGCAGAAAACAAACTCTGGACTGGATCATGACATTTCCTTTGTATTTTAGCCCAAAAAATAAAAATATTGTCCTTCTTTACATTTTAAAAAATGCAAAAAGGAAAATTGGCTGATGCAAAAGTTTCGGCACCCTTGGAGACTTGTGTGCTCAGATAACTTTGACCAAAGTTTCAGACCTTAATTAGCCTGTTAGAGTTATGGCTTGTTCACTGTTATCTATAGGAAAGGCCAGGTAATGGAAATTTCCCAGCTTTATAAAAACCCAGCCTCCTCTAACCTTGTGCCAAAAACCAGTAGCCATGGTATCTTCTAAGCAACTGCCTAGCAATTTGAAAATGAAAATGGTGGAGGCCCACAAAGCAGGAGAAGGCTATAACAAGATAGCAAAGGGTTTTCAAGTTGCCCTTTCCAATTAAGAAATGGCAGTTAACCGGAACCATTTAAGTCAAGATAAGGTCTGGAAGACCAATTATAATTTCACTGACAGCTGCTCGTAGGATTGCTAGAGAGGCAAATAAGAACCCCACTTGACTGTAAAAGACCTTCAGAAAGATTTAGCAGACTCTGGAGTTGTGGTGCATTGTTCTACCATTCAGAGACACATGCAGAAATATGGCATTTACGGAAGAGTCATCAGAAGAAAATCTCTCCTGCATCCTCACCATAAAGTTTAGAATCAGAAATATGCAAAAAAAGCTGAAGTTGGAAAGAGAATGGCTACCACAAATGGATAAAGATCCTAACAACATGTCAAAATTGAAAATAGACTACCTCAAATGGCACAAGCTGAAGTCTTTACAATGCCCCTCACAGTCCTCTGATCTGAACATCATTGAAAATCTGTGGCTAGAACTCAAAAGAGCAGTGCATGCAAGACGACCCAGAAATCTCAGAGAACTGTAAGAATTTTTCAAGGCAAAATGGGTGAAAATCCCTCAAACAAGAATTAAAAGACTCTTGTCTGGCTATAAAAAGTGTTTACAAGTTGTGATACTACATTGAAGGTGCCCAAACTTTTTGCACTGGCCCATTTTCCTTTTTGTAATTTTTAAAACGTAAAAGATGAAAATATATTTATGTATTTATTTTTTTTGCCTAAAATACCAAGGAAATGTGTCATCTTTAACGTTAGGCCATTTAGAGAACATTTCTAGTGATGAGCGAACGTGTTCAGATTACATGTTATCCGAGCATGCTCGGATTTTACCTGAGTATTTTGGGAGTTCTCGAATAATATGTTGGAGTCCATGCAACTGCATGTGTTGTGGTTGATAGACAGCAGCAACACGAGGGGATTTCCTAACAAATAGGCAGTCCCCCGTGAGGACTTGAACATATTATTAGAGCATGCCCAAGATACTCGGATAATACCCAAGCATGCTTGGATAACACGTTATCCAAGGATGTTCGTTGATCACTAGAGTTGAGTGAAACAGGTCGGTCAGATTCAAAAGTCGCCGACTTTCGCCAAAGTCGGGTTTCGGCAAACGAAACCCGACCACACCGTGCAGTAGGGCATGCGGTCGTCGACCCCAGCGCCCGAGTCAGTTTTCCCATAATGCTTGCAGGCGCCTTTTTTCAGCCAATGAGCAAGGACGTACACTGTGGGCAACGAGATGACATGTGCAGCATCCACCACCATCTTAGAGAAGGGCATTGCAGTGATTGGCTTGCTTTGGGGGGCGTCATAGTGTCTATAAAAGCCCTGAGAGCCGACCTCCATTTTACTTCTGCCGATATTAACAGTAGGGAGAGGTTGCTGACGCTGTTTATCAGTAGGGAGAGATTTAGGGCTGGAAAGAGAAGTTCTTCTGTGCTTGTGCTGATAGCAATTGTGCTGTACAGTTAGTGTGCAGTGACAGGGGAGGATTATCTTGTGTACAGCAGCGCTGGTTATTGGACTGCCTGATAGCTGTATTGTTGTGTGTACACTGCTGTGCAGACTGCTTTTTACACAGCACTAACACTTTTTTTCTTTTTTTTCTGCACACTTACCGGCAGTTCATTTATTCCCACACCGTATAGAGCTGTACGCTCCTCACACACTACCGTGTACCGGCTGGTATCACGGACAAATACATGCTGACTATCTGTGTGACTCCGGAAATATATACGAAGATTGCAATTTTCCCCTACACCGTATACAACTGTACGCTTCTGAGACAGTACCGTATATCTGCTCTTTATATTACGGTCAAATCCATACTGAGAGAGCGTCTGTGTGTGACTACGGAAATATATACGGAGATAGCAATTTTCCCCTACACCGTATACAGCTGTATGCTTCTGAGGCAGTACCGTATATCTGCTCTTTGTATTACGGTCAAATTCATACTGAGTGATCGTCTGTGTGTGACTCCGGAAATATATACAGAGATTTAAATTTTCCCCTACGCCATATACAGCTGTACGCTCCTCATACAGTACCATATATCAGCTGGTATTTTTGGTACATTTTTCCAAACATGAGGAAGTATGGTGGAAGAGGACACGGACGTGGGCGGGGGAGGCCAGCTGGGAATGGTGGTGGTGGTGGTGGTGCATCTGCTGGTAGTGCCAAAAGCCAAATAGCACCTAAGGCAGGAGGTGTTGAGCCTGCATCATCGTCTGGCTCCAGAAGGCCTGGAAGGCTCCCTTTTCTGGGAGTAGATAAACCGTTTTTAAAGCCGGAGCATCAGGAACAGATTTTGGCTTACATTGCCAAAACAGCCTCCAGCTCTATCGCCTCCTCTTCTGAACTTTCAAAAAATGCAAGCACTGAGTCGTCAGTGCAGGCTCCTGGTCAGGAACGACACCTTTCCTTGTGTCCTTCACCCCCTCCAAAAGTGAAGGATGCGGCAGGCCACACTTCAGATTACTCCATGGAGCTCTTTTCACATACCATGCGTGGGTTATCAAGTCAAATCCTGAATTCCCCAGTCCAAGATGAATATGACATGGAGTGCACTGATGCACAGCCACTGCTATATGATTCTGCTGGTACAGTTAGGTCCATAAATATTTGGACAGAGACAACATTTATCTAATTTTGGTTCTAGACATTACCACAACGAATTTCAAACAAAACAAATCAGATGCAGCTGAAGTTCAGACTTTCAGCTGTCATTTGAGATTATCCACATTAAAATTGGATGAAGGGTTTAGGAGTTTCAGCTCCTTAACATGTGCCACCCTGTTTTTAAAGGGACCAAAAGTAATTGGACAATTGACTCCAAGGCTATTTCATGGACAGGTGTGGGCAATCCCTTCATTATATCATTCTCAATTAAGCAGATAAAAGGGCTGGTGTTGATTTGAGGTGTGGTGTTTGCATTTGGAAGGTTTAGCTGTGAAGGAAACATGCGGTCAAAGGAGCTCTCCATGCAGGTGAAACAAGCTATCCTTAAGCTGCAAAAAACAGAAAAAACCCATCCGAGAAATTGCTACAACTTTAGGAGTGGCAAAATCTACAGTTTGGTACATTCTGAGAAAGAAAGAAAGCACTGGTGAACTCATCAATGCAAAAAGACCTGGGCGCCCACGGAAGACAACAGTGGTGGATGATCGCAGAATACTCTCCATGGTGAAGAGAAACCCCTTCACAACAGCCAACCAAGTGAACAACACTCTCCAGGAGGTAGGCGTATCAATATCCAAATCTACCATAAAGAGAAGACTGCATGAAATTAAATACAGAGGGTTCACTGCACGGTGCAAGCCACTCATAGAAATCAAGAATAAAAAGGCTAGGCTGGACTTTGCTAAAAAACATCTAAAAAAGCCAGCACAGTTCTGGAAGAACATTCTTTGGACAGATGAAACCAAGATCAACCTCTACTAGAATGATGGAAAGAGAAAAGTATGGCGAAGGCGTGGTACAGCTCATGATCCAAAGCATACCACATCATCTGTAAAACATGGCGGAAGCAGTGTGATGGCTTGGGCATGCATGGCTGCCAGTGGCACTGGGTCACTAGTGTTTATTGATGATGTGACACAGGACAGAAACAGCCGAATGAATTCTGAGGTATTCAGAGCCATACTGTGTGCTCAGATCCAGCCAAATGCAGCCAAACTGATTGGTCGTCGTTTCATACTACAGATGGACAATGACCCAAAACATAAAGCCAAAGCAACCCAGGAGTTTATTAAAGCAAAGAAGTGGAATATTCTTGAATGGCCAAGTCAGTCACATGATCTCAACCCAATTGAACATGCATTTCACTTGTTAAAGACTAAACTTCAGACAGAAAGGCCCACAAACAAACAACAACTGAAAACCACCGCGGTGAAGGCCTGGCAGAGCATCAAAAAGAAGGAAACACAGTGTCTGGTGATGTCCATGAGTTCAAGACTTCAGGCAGTCATTGCTAACAAAGGGTTTTCAACCAAGTACTAGAAATGAACATTTTATTTACAATTATTTAATCTGTCCAATTACTTTTGGTCCCTTTAAAAACAGGGTGGCACATGTTAAGGAGCTGAAACTCCTAAACCCTTCATCCAATTTTAATGTGGATACCCTCAAATGAAAGCTGAAAGTCTGAACTTCAACTGCATCTGATTTGTTTTGTTTCAAATTCATTGTGGTAATGTCTAGAATCAAAATTAGATAAATGTTGTCTCTGTCCAAATATTATGGACCTAACTGTACATTCACCCAGAGCGCTACATTGCTCTCGCAGTCTACTGAGCCAGAATCTGACCCTGATGAAACTCAGGTGTCCCTTCCCGCATACTCTAACACCTTACACGGTGACACAGAGGAAGGTGCAGATGAAATTGAAGAAGAGGTGATGGATGACCCAGTTGTTGACCCGGATTGGCATCCATTGTTGAAAGAGCGTGCCGCTGGCAATAGCTCAGAAGAGGAGGAGGATCCGTGGCAGGCATCAGCATCGCAGCTGCGGTTATCTGGCTGGCCCGTAGCGGTCCAAAAACGTGTTAAAAAAACAAAAAGGGTTGCAGGACAGCTTGGCCAGACGGTCAAATTAGCACTGCGTGCAAGCCCTGGGAATTTAGTTGCAACAAAAGAACAGTGGAGGGCATCATACAATATAAAATGAAAAATAGGAAAGGTATCAACCTGGAGTATGTCAAAGACCGCATTGTGCCGTAAGTATAGTAGAAAAAGGGGGGTATCCTAAGGTATACTAGATACGCATGCACTCCTATGAATAAAGATATAATATTAAAATATGACAAACAGATTATAAAGTCAAACTAGTCCAATACTATAAATCCCAATAATTATTTTATATTTGTTAAAACTTGTTGTGTCTGTTCTTACGAATAAATCTTCATAATAATTGGGATAATTGGGATTTATAGTATTATGATATCTTTATTCATAGGAGTGCATGCGTATCTGGTATACCTTAGGATACCCCACTTTTTCTACTATACTTGCTGCACAATGTGATAGCTAATTGTGTTTGATTTTCAAACCGTTGCGGATCTCTATATGGTGTGGGGACTGACATGCATTAATGAGATGTGGGCGCATGCGTATATGGCCAGGTATTGTCCATCTTTCGTACATTGAGCAGCACTACAATCTTACTGCATTATGATGCGCCATCACGCTGCGTCTATAATGCGCTACTGCGCTACATCTATAATGTGCCATTCATCCAACTCCTTACTATAATGGATACTTCTAGCGCTCCCTTTGGGATGCATGTTCTGTACTACTTGGCATGCGGCAATTGGATATCATGTTTAAATTAGGCACATGTGTAACTAATGATATTGCTGACATATTTTATCTATTGACGACTGTCTTCTATGATTCAGCTATATGCATTTTTCTGCACTGTTTCATATCAGTTTTTCTCACGTGTTCAGTGCGGCCGCTATATGTATTCCTGTTTCTGTACAGACTTATACCAGCTCTGTTACTGAATTGTGTTGCTCTTCATCAGGCGCATGCGCTGTATATAACCAGCGGTATTCTCTATACGGGGGCTGGTACATAACAAACAAATTGATGTTACATCACAATGAGGCGCATGCGCCGTTAACAGTTGTTCAGCCATCTTTCTATACTCATTGTGCATCTTCTACTCTCTACACTATCGGCGTCTAGCGCTATTTGTAATCAAACACATTTATTCGGTGAGCATTCTATATTATGATTGAACTATGCATCTGTGCCCAGTGAACTATTCAATAATTATCACTAATTGATGGTGGCGTTTTTGATATGATGCATGCGCTGTATAAAACCAGCGGGGTCTAGTATACAACTATCTGATGTTATATTCTAATGGGGCACATGCGCCTGTAAGCTCTTTTCGGCCATTTAATATACCCAGTGCGTGTTTCCTACTCTCCACATTTCCAGCGTTCAGCACCATGTTTAACCATTTTCGGCTTCTGACCTGTCTCCATGTGGAATTTCTATGCAGCTGTTGTTAGTTTTAATTATTTGTTGCATATAAAAATCCATGTACCCTGTTTGATTATCACTTCTGCCCCTGATGAAGCCACTGAGATGGCGACACGCGTTAGGCACAGCCCCGCCTGACCCCTTGGCTTGGTAACCTGGTCATGTCTCAATTATGAGACCCCCCTTCGTTCTTTTAGCACTCTGACAGCCCTATGCAGTGAGCGATAGTTCCTCACTTAATTGTGTGCATATACACTATGTTCCAAATTATTATGCAAATGATATTTTTCTCTGATTTTCCTAAGTGGTCGGTGCAAATGACAGTCAGTCTAATAAAAGTCATCACCCTTTAGAGTATACATCAAATTTTATTGAAGAAAACCTCCCAATGATACCAGTATAATCTCCAAAATGGAAAAAAACACAAAATGCACTGTTCCAAATTATTAGGCACAGTAGAATTTCTGAACATTTGATCTGTTTTAAAGAACTGAAAATGCTCATTTGTGGAATTTGCAGCATTAGGAGGTCACATTCACTGAACAAAAAAGCTACTTAACTCCAACATCCTAACAGGCCAAGTTACATGTTAACATTGGAACCCTTCTTTGATATCACCTTCACAATTCTTGCATCCATTGAACTTGTGAGTTTTTGGAGAGTTTCTGCTTGTATTTCTTTGCATGAAGTCAGAATAGCCTCCCAGAGCTGGGATTTTGATTGTGAACTGCCTCCCACCCTCTCAGATCTTTTGCTTGATGATACTCCAAAGGTTCTCTTTAGGGTTGAGGTTATGATGAGATTATGCCCTATATGCTGCCCATGTATTATGCCCCCATATATGCTCCATAGATTGTGCCCCCATAGATTGTGCCCCCATAGATGATCCATAGATTGTGCCCCATAGATGCTCCATAGATTATGCCCCCATAGACGATCCATAGATTGTGCCCCCATAGATTGTGCCCCCTTAGATGATCCATAGATTTTGCCCCATAGATGCTCCATAGATTATGCCCCCATAGATGCTCCATAGATTATGCCCCCATAGATGCTCCATAGATTATGCCCCAATAGATGCTCCATAGATTATGCCCCCATAGATTATGCCCCCATAGATGCTCCATGGATTATGCCCCCATAGATTATTCCCCCATAGATGCTCCATAGATTATGCCCCCATAGATTATTGCCCCATAGATGCTCCATAGATTATGCCCCCATAGATTATTTTCCAATAGATTATTCCCCATAGATGCTCCATAGTATAGGCCTCAATAGCTGCTGCAACTGAAAAAAAAAAAAAAAGACATACTCACCTCTCTTCGCTGGGGGCCAGGTGCCGGTGTCCTGAGCAGGCGGGGACACCGGGACTCCATGGTGGACAGGTGCCGGTGTCACCGCTCGCTCAGGGCCCTGGCACCTGCGATATTTACCTGTCACCGGGTAAACCGCTGCGCGCCGCTGTCTTCGGGTCCTCCAGCAGTGAATGATCAGACAAAGGGCGAGGCGCGCAGTAACCATGTCATCACGCCCTCTGCCTGAACATCGCAGCAAGAGGGCCCGAGGACACAGCGGCGAGCAGCGTTGGAATGGGACAGGTAAATATCGCTTATACTCACCCCTCCGCCGACGCGGTCTCTGCCCTGCTCTTCTCCCACGGTCCCGGCGCCATTGTTCAGCAGTCACGTGGTACCGCTCATTAAAGTCATGAATATGTGCATATTCATGACTTTAATGAGCGGTACCACTGATGTCCGAACACAGGCGCCGGGACCGTGGGAGAAGAGCAGGGGCTGCAGAGACCGCGCCGGCGGAGGGGTGAGTATACAGGACAGCTGCGCTCCCCCTCCTCCGCCCACCCCCTGGTATATGACTCGAATATAAGCCGAGAGGGGGACTTTCAGCCCTAAAAAATGGGCTGAGAATCTTGGCTTATGTTTGAGTATATACGGTATCTATCTATCTGTCTCATATCTATCTATTTTTCCATCTATCATTTCGTTCTAATAATCTTTCTGGTAATAAAACTGGTCATTGTGGGCACTGTGATTTTTCTAATTTTTTTTACACATTTCCCTTTTATGGTTTCTATCTGCTTAGTGATTATTGGATTGTCCTGTATTGCTGAAGTTTACTTTTCAATGCAAGTTAATTTTTCCCATCACATAAACAATAACTAATTCTAATACTATTGTCTTTATAATGTATGTAAACATCATTCACTTTAGTTCCATATCAATTGTCATGAAAAAGAAAAGATTTATTGTCATGAACAATTCTGCACTGTGTTTCATATCAAGAATGTATTCATTGACTCGAATGCACATTTTTTGCTTTCATTCTTACTGAGTTTGACCCTTTAAGTACCTTGCGTTTAAAGGTTGTCACTAATTTATTTCAGAACACAGTGGCATCTCAGCCATTAGAAAGTTCTTCAAAGAGACTTATTGAATTCACTCAGCGTGACCCTGCTAGAATCATTGGTTTAATGTACAGGAATTCTGTAGCATCTCTGTTTTCATGAAGCAGATATATTTCACTGAGATTTATGTCCTTATTTTCAAGATTTTGTGACTCCTATATTGTCTGTAATTTAGTATCATAGCAGCTCATTCTTTATTATCGATGCATTTAATAAATTTGGTATTATATGAGTAAGGATGAAGATTCCCATTATAGTACAATAAACAATCAATCTATGACTTATACAATATATGATCTGTTGTATATCTGTAACTATTACATTACACAGACTCATTTTATCAGACTATAGATTTTAAATCTAAACCCCTTCAGCCCCCAAGCCTGTTTTCACTTTTATGACCAGGCCAAATTTTACAATTCTGACCAATGTCACTTTATAAGGTAACAACTCTGAAACGCTTCAATAGATCGCACTGATTCTGAGACTTTTTTTCATGACATTGTACTTCAAGCTATTGAAAGGGGCAGAGTGCACTACATAGATAATCAATCTTAACGCAACAGGGGTGCGACATAAAGTCGTTAAAAATGAAGATTATGTCAAAAAGGAAAAAAGAATTACTCAGGCTGGTTTCACATTAGCATTTTTTAGCGCAGCGCATTGTGCTCATCCGATCGCATGCGCCATGCTCCTCTATCTTTAACATGGGGGCGCATGGTTTAGCGTTTGCATGCGATCACCAGTGATCATGCATTTTTTTGAGGTGAGCGCCAGGTCACGCACGACGCAACATGTTGTATTCTTCATTCCGCCCAAAATTGTTAAAAAGACGCATGCGTTCGCTGTGCGCACAGAATGCGCCAAAATAACACATTAAAGTCTATGTGATTGCTGGCGTGTGCTTGGGCATGCGCACGCCAGCGTTTTAGGATGTATGCGTTGTCAAATATTACACATGTCTAGACACTGGTTTAAACCACCCACTAAACAAAGAAACATTGTATGGGGGTAGTGTATATAAAAGAAGTTGTTGGCATTTCTGTCCACAACTCTACAGCCAGCTAGAGAGACAGCAGCTACAGCCAGAGACACAGCAGCTACTGCATTCCAAAATTTTGCACTGGAAAGAAAACTTGGATAATGTGAGTATGAAATCTAATGTCTTTCTCTCCTTTCTTATTAATTTATTAGGTACTAATGTCTCTTTTTTATTGCAGCATGGGGATGAATACCTTCCTGTCCCTGGTGAACTGGCCCAAGCAGAGGGTGATGTGAGTACATTCCTTCCATATTGATTGGTAAGTATTTGCTGTTGCATGTACACATGTGGCAAATATTTTTTTTTTCTTTTTCTTTTTCTGACTTCATTGCCCACGGCAGCGGAGGAAGAACGGGAGCAGCCAGTCCTTTTGCAGGCGGGGAGACAGCCTTTAAGTATAGACTGATAGATTGTAATCTTTTTTGCCCTGACTTTTTTATTGCCTGTTTTTCCTATTCAATCTTGCTTCTATTCTCAATCTTTCTTCTATTCTGTCTTGTTTTCTATCTTTTTCATTTCCAAATCTTTCCAAGATTAAAGTTTTGCTTTATTTTCTAGGCTTCACAACGGGATGAGGAACTCGCCCTGATAGGGTTGCTCCAGGAGCGAGTCCCGTTGTGGGACAGCCGTGATCCATTGCTGTGTGACAACATGGTGATCCGGCGGCTCTGGAATGAGGTGGCCTCAGCGCTGATGGATGGCTGGGACAACGCCTCTCCCCAGGTCCGCAAGGAATTTCTTAAGTATTTCAATGGTATGTGATGCAACAGTGACCTTGGCTGGGATCACACAACTGTGTGTGGTGCTAGTAACTCCTGTGAGTTTCTAGCATCACACACAGTTGTGTGATCCCGGCCTACAGTGCATTGTCTAAATTTTATTTTTGATTTTCCACAGTGAACAAGGTCAGAACTCGTTGGCGCTCGATGAAGGACCACTTCAACAGGGACCTGAGACGGGAGAACCGGGTTGCCAGTGGTGCTGTGGCAAAGACAACAAGAAAGTACGGCTACCATCGGGCTTTGGCTTACTTAAGACCGGTCCTTGCCACCAGAGCGTAAGTATTTTGTTGTTGTATTGTATTGTGTTTACTCTGTGTTTTCTATTCCACAGGAGTTGGCGATTTTACTATTGTAAATGCATGACCCTAATATTTTTTTTTTTTTTTTTTTTTTTTCACAGCACCTGGAGCAGCACCCTGCAACCTGGTCCTGGAGCGGTCCTTCAGAGAGCTGCCTCGGACCCGTCCCAGTCATCCACAAGCCAAGAAGCACCTTGTGGGTCGGCATCACAGCCAGCTGGAGAACAGGAAGCTGGTCAATCAAGTGTTCCCCTGTCACAGGTCTCTGCCACTGGTTTTGCGGGCACTTCCCGCTCACGGCAGAAGGCCTCTTACAGGAATCTCATGCCCGAGTTTATTCACCTGAGCATGGTTCTTCAAAATGGCCTCAAGATGTTGGGTGACAGAATGGATAGCGTTTTTGCACTAATGCAACACCACTTCCAGTCTGTTGAGCGTCGCCTAGACCATCTTGAAGCCGACCTCAACAGACCAGCGCACCATTTTTTTAATAAAATTGAACTGGGCATGGCGGAACACCTTAGTCCTGATCTGCAGCTGACTGTGATGTAGGCCTGCAACACTGCTTACACGCAGGCTATGCAGCAGAGTCGGTACGTGCAGCAGCAGCCAGTGGTGCCTTTCCCACCCGTGCCACCACTGACTCGCTTCACCTCACTACCGACTTCTGCTGCATACCACTGCACGGCCACCAGCATTCCAAGCCATGCTGGACCACACTACACCACACCAAGTCACAGTGCAGAAGGACACTCCCCCACCACCACCATGCCAAGCGCTGCTCCTGTTTGGACATCCTCCACCCCTGCTTGGACCTCCACCCCTGCTTGGACCTCCTCCACCTCCAGGGACTCCACCACCACCGAGCAGCAGCTGGGGGACCCTCATTCGATATTCAGGTCCACGGAACCTGGCAGGAGGTCCTCCAGCACCCGGTGGTCTCCAAGCCAAAGGAGGTCTAAAAAAAAGGACAGCACAAAGATTGGACGAAGAGTCCATAAAAAGTTAAAGACTTTTGTCCTCCCTCCCCCTCACCTCCCACTGTGTCTGACCCGTTGCCTTCCCCACCACTTTCGTCGACCCTTCCCCTCGAACCCCTTCGTCGCCGACCCAAAGTCAATCCTTGTCCCTCCACACCCCAAGTTCACCCAATCTTCCCCCAAACGTCGGCCCCGTTAATTTTTTTATGTCAGTCTTGTGAAATAAATGTTTTTTTTTTTCCTCAACTGTTTGGATTAATTGTGTCTTTCGCCGCCTACCCACACAGTGCCGTACACACACTATGCCGGACACTTTGTGATTTTGCCACCACAGAGCTCCAGTACTGACACATGCTTCTTGTGTCAGTCCTGGAGCTATGTGCTGTCAAAAACACAAATATATGACTTGTATTTTCACCACCAGTCTTTTCAGTCTACAAATATTAGTTGACTGAATAGAGGATGTTGGTGAGTGCAAGGCATATCTATTCTCACCTTGCCAGGTATCATAAAGAGTGAATTGAGGATGGTGTGTTTTGCCCATCAACATTTCACTCTTTGTGACACAAAGCCAGGGGATTGTAGATATACCTTGTAATTAACCACATCCTCTATTCAGTGTGTGGTCAATAAACTGAAGAGATGATAGAGAAGCTACACGTCATATCTACAATCCCCTGGCCTGGTATCATAACTAGGGATGAGCTTTCCGATATTGAAATATCGGAAATCGGCCCGATATTTGCTATATCGGAATTCCGATTTTAATATTTTTTTCACATCGGAAATCGGAAATTCCATAATCCATCAGCCTCTGAGCGCTCCGTGGAGCCAATCAGGAGCTGAAGATTGCTGACAACATTGTGTAACTCCCCTAAGCTTAGTAGCAGGCGTCCAAACTTGCTAGGTAGGGGCTGCGCTGCGATTGGCTGGCTGGATGGTGTGATCAGGCAGTATGAAAGGCTGCGTCTGCCATTTTAGCCTCCCTCTACTGTGAAAGCAGATAGGGATAGGTTGCTGTTGGGGATAGGGAGAGATCTCGTATCTAATAGCGATAAAAAAATTGTTTTTCAGCGACTGTAGCAGCCCCTGTGTGTTACAGAAGCAGTCTTTTTCCTCACTGACCCTGCTCAGTTTCATTTTTTGTGCTGTGAAGGCTCTCAGTGAGGTGCTTAGTGAGACAGTGCAGCGTACATTCACTGCAGCTGCTGCAGCTCCTCTTGCTGCAGCACTGTGTGGTGTGTGTCTCACTGCCTTTTCACAGCCTTTTCTTTTCATCCCTTAAATCCCCTTCCCCTATTATTTCCTAAAAGTGTAGCTTCACCATCCAGTACATTTTGGTGAATGCTATATAGGGATTTTTAAGTGAGAGGTTCCCCCCCGAACCTTCCCCCCCAATCACTTACCCCCATTTATCTCTCAATTTTTTGCTCGGGTGCGCTTTGCACAGTTTAGTCACCTCCGCTGCGCAGACCGCCTGTGTGCTTTTATTTGGGGAGTGCAGCACCCAATAGGTCAGTCTTTGTAGTCACATCAGTCTGCAGGACCCCTAGTGCGGCCTGTTCTATCGCGCACCCCCAAATTTTTCACCAGTAAATTCACACTCAGTGCCCCTATAAGTGTTACTTTACCTCACAGCATCTATTGAGGTTAAAGTTAAACACTATATAGGGATTGTACTGTGAAGGCCCAAATAACCTCTGTGGCTGGTGCCACACAGCACCTGGCCCAGTCCCGGAGAATCCTTTTTTTTTTTGTATCACAGCAGTGTCATTTACTGTGCTGTGACATCCGACCGTAACGTGTAAACCAACACCACAAACACACGTTACTCTTTGTGTAGGCCACACTAGATTCAAATAAAGTGTAGCAGACACATCATCATACAGTGCCATTAGTGTTTCTTAAACCTGTTTGTAGTCCTACAGGAATAAGCACACTAATCCCTAATAATTACTTTCTTGCCATTCTGAATCCGTCAATAGAGATGAAGGCAGGGAGTAAGGGACGTCCCCGTGGCGGCCGCGGAAGAGGTGCATCAGCAGCTAGACATGGTGCACAACCAGAGCAAGCAGCAGGCCCAACTCACTCAGCACCTACTTTCACCTGGCAGCAGTCATTTATGCACAGCGTGTTAGGAGAACAGGGACATAGGCTGATAAGAGAGGATCAAGTAGAAACCGTTGTTGGTTGGATGGCAGCTGAGGCATCCACCTC
Organism: Oophaga sylvatica; assembly: GCA_033576555.1. NCBI lineage: Eukaryota > Metazoa > Chordata > Amphibia > Anura > Dendrobatidae > Oophaga > Oophaga sylvatica. Next base: position 66,384 of record JARQOD010002047.1, read on the forward strand.
AATGAGCGCAGCATCCTCCCAGGACCTCTCCACCACATCGAATCAGGCCACTGAAGAGCAGCACCCATCTGCTTCTTCACCGCCCACTAAATTGCCCATACATTTAGAGGTCCAGGAGCCAACCTCAATCCTCTTCTCAGAATCTGTTGGCTTGGAATCTGTTTGCCAGCCAGACAGCATTCCTGCAGCTGAAGAAGAGGTAGTGTGCACAGATGCGCAAGCACTGTGTGCGTCTGAGGAAGAAGTGGAGGGTGGTCCAGTGCCCACAGTGACCAGATCCCAGTCAGCAGATGATGATGAAACTCAGCTGCCAGTTTCTGCTGATGAAATGTATTGGATGATGAGGTCCTTGACCCATCATGGCATGCTGAGGGGCAGCAAGCAAGTAGGGATAGCTCAGAGGAAGAGCTTGCAGGTGTGGCGCAGCGTGGCCATACACGTGGGAGAGGAAGAGGGAAAAATTGGTTGTCTGCTCCCTCAACTTTAGCGCCCGTTAGGAGCAGGGCTCTTGTAAAGCGCACAAGGGGTGCGCCCAAGAGTTGTGGTCCATGGGCCTTTTTCGACCAATTTGCAGATGACGTTACAGTAGTCAGATGCAAGCTTTGTCAACAAACTGTGCGGAGAGGAAAGAACGTCAGCAACCTTAATACCACCAATATTTTGATGCATGTCAGGAAGAGGCACCCTGTGGAGTGGCAGCATCACACCCAACATGATTCGCCACCTGCAGCTGGTCCCCCACCTTCCATCTCTTCAGCCACAGCGGCCACCTCTTCCTCCAGCTAGCAAACAGCTGCTCCCGCTTCCTCGCCAGAATGCCAGGGTGCATCTGCAGGCAGTATTGTACGGCGGCACACTGTCTGGACTTCGTCAGCATCAGCATCCTAATCGCTGGCATCCTCACACTCCCAATACAGTGTGCAGCTATCTGTAACACAGGTGTGGGAGAAAAGGCGCCCGTACTCGGCAAACCACCCACGAGCACAGGGCATGAAGTCTCGCATTGATAAACTGCTTGCAGTGGAAATGCTACCATTCTGGCTGGTGAGCAAGCCAGCCTTTATCAATATGTTGGGGTTTGCAATCCCACAATACAGCGTTCCCAGCCGATTCTACTTCAGCAGGCAAGGAGTCTCGCCCTGCAACAGCATGTGGAGCGTAAAATTAAGCATGCGCTACAAAATGCAGTTAGTAGCAAGGTCCACCTGAACACCGACGCGTGGACCAGTCAGCATGGCCAGGGACGCTACATTTCCATCACTGCCCATTGGGTAAATGTAGTTGAGCCTGGAACTGAAGTAGACAGTGCAAGTGCGCAGGTCCTGCCAACTCCACAGATTGCCTCTCCTCCGTACAAATTGACTCCTCCTCATACTCCTCGTCAGACTCGCCAGCACCCAGACGTACCACAACAACCGATTTCAGCACTGCATCGGCCAAACATCAACAGGCCGTGTTGAAATTGGTTTATCTGGGTAATGTTAGCCACACCGCAACCGAGCTGTGGAACACGCTCAAGGAGCAGAGCGACATGTGGCTTGCGCCGCTCAACCTCCAGCCAGGTATGGTGGTGTGTGACAACGGCCGAAACCTGGTTGTGGCTCTCGGCCTAGGTGGTCTGACTCACATTCCATGCCTTACCCATGTCCTAAACTTGGTGGTGCAGAGTTTCCTTAGGAACTATCCTGGCCTTGAGGAGCTGCTGCACAAAGTCAGATACGAGTGCTCTCATTTGCGGCGTTCAAGCATGGCTGCATTGCACCTTTCAGCCATGCAGCACAGATTGGGCCAGCCCGAGCACCGCATCATTGTTGACCTCCCCACCAGGTGGAATTCGACTTTGCATATGCTGCGGAGGTTGTGTGAGCAGCAACCTGCAATTATGGAGTTGCAGCTGCAGCAGGAGCAAAGTAGGCGACACACATTTTAGCCCTCCCACTTTACAACCACAGAGTGGGCATCTATGAAGGACATATGCACCATTTTGAAGTGCTTCGAGGACTCCACTCTGATGGTGAGCGCGGATGCTGCCCTACTCAGCCTGACTATTCCCCTTATATGCCTTATAGAATCATCACTTAAAGGACTAAGGGATGAGGATTCTCAGGAGGAGGAGGAGTATGATGAGACACTTGCACCAATCAGGCAATCTTCATCGGCCCGGTTGGTACAAAGCTCTGTGGGTGCCTCACAAAGGTCCAGGCAGGACACAGCAAGCGAGGAGGATGAGGAGGACTATGAGGATGAGCTAGAGGAGGAAAGTACACAGCGCTCTACTAGTAGTCACCAGATAGAATCATAGAATGATAGAATGGTAGAGTTGGAAGGGACCTCCTGGGCCATCTGGTCCAACCCCCTGCTCAAAGCAGGATTCTCTAATTCATCCCAGACAGATGTCTGTCCAGCCTCTGTTTGAAGACTTCCATTGAAGGAGAACTTACCACCTCTCGTGGCAGCCTGTTCCACTCCTTGATCACCCTAACTGTCAAAAAGTTTTTTCTAATATCTAATCTGTGTCTCCTCCCATTCAGTTTCATCCCATTGCTTCTAGTCTTTCCTTGTGCAAATGAGAATAAAGATGATCCTTCTACAATGTGACAGCCCTTGAGATATTTGTAGACAGCTATTAAGTCTCCTCTCAGTCTTCTTTTTTGCAAGCTAAACATTCCCAAATCCTGCAACCGTTCCTCATAGGACATGGTTTGCAGACCGGTCACCATTCTGGTGGCTCTCCTTTGAACTTGCTCCAGTTTGTTGATGTCTTTTTTAAAATGTGGTGCTCAAAACTGGACACAGTATTCCAGATGAGGTCTGACCAAAGAGGAGTAGAGGGCAATAATGACCTCACGTGATCTAGACTGTATGCCTCTGTTGATACATCCTAGAATTGTATTTGCCTTTTTTGCTGCTGCATCACACTGTTGACTCATGTTCAGTCTGTGATCAATTAGTATACCCAAGTCTTTTTCACATGTGCTGTTACTTAGCCCTATTCCTCCCATTTTGTATATGCTTTTTTAATTTTTATTGCCCAGATGTAGTACTTTGCATTTTTCCCTGTTAAAATCCATTCTGTTAGTTGCTGCCCACTGCTCCAGTTTATTTATATCTTTTTGAATCCTCTCTCTCTCTTCTCTAGTATTAGCTACCCCTCCTAGCTTTGTGTCATCAGCAAATTTGATCAGTTTACCCTCAATTCCTTCAGATAGAGCGTGGATGGGGTGATGTAGAGCAGCCAGAGCACATTCCTCCAGCTGGTGACAGCGATGCATGGCCAGTTGGCAGCCTTCAGCACATGAGTGACTTCATGATGCACTGTCTGAGAAAAGACCTACGAATGGCTCGTATTCTCCACACAAATGACTACTGGGTGGCCACCCTCTTAGATCCACGTTACCGGGACAGCCTTGAAAGCCTAATTACACCGTTGAACCGGGCGCGTAAAATGCAGGAGTACCAAGAAGCACTGGTTAATTCACTCATGTACTCTTTTCCACCGCATAGCAGTGATGCGCGTGCACTAGCAGGCACCTCAGTGCATCCTGGGCCCAGCTAGTGCCCATTTCCGTGACTGCCACTTTCACAGCATGCCGTGTTTCTGGGCTCTAGTACCGCCAGCTAGTGCCCATTTCCGTGACTGCCACTTTCACAGCATGCCGTGTTTCTGGGCTCTAGTACCGCCAGCTAGTGCCCATTTCCGTGACTGCCACTTTCACAGCATGCCATGTTTCTGGGCAACAGTACCGCCAGCTGTACCTCGTTAGACCAAAGTGGAAAAAAAGGACGACAGATGCCAAACACCTATAGGCAGAAGCACAAGAGGCGGGATCCAGCCACGCCGACTGTTTCGTGGCAGTGAAGTGTGGACACAGGTGCCTCCCCAAAGGGTAAACCGAGTTCCAGCATCGCCAGCTAGTTCTCGGGAGTGCCCAAGGGCACGGGTACCTCCTGCTCCAAACCGTGTTTCGACAACGCTCGCTCTAATCCTAACCCTTACCCTACTAACCATAAACCCTAACCCTACCCCAACTAATCCTAACCCAAAGAAAAAACACTGCTCCTAAGAAGATGGCTACCAGTTTTCCTGATACAGTTTTCGCTCTGTGCATTTTTCGAGCGATTTTTTTGCTCTTCTGCCTCTGCAAACTCCTTCCCCATTATCCTGAGGTGTTTCCCCTCCATTTTATCCATTATATAGCACTGTAGTGGTCATTTTGTAATTCCGATTTTTTTCTCCCATTGACTTGCATTGATATCGGAAATCGGAAATTCCGATATCCGATATTTTTCCAATATCGGAAATCAGAATTCTGATACGATTTCATGCAATATCACTCATCCCTAATCATAACTATTACACCTGGCCAGGTGACTATACCTATGAGTTGTCATCTGCAGCGTTTCTTCAGTCTGCATCATCTATTGCACGCAGACTGTAGAGATGCTGGTGGTTAACTCATATGTGTATTCACTTGCCCAGGTGTCATTAAATTCTGAAGATCCTTTTTTTTTGGCATCCTGAATTCAGCATGACATCAGGCCAGGGGATTGTAGAATTGTCTATACTTTATCATCTTTCCAGTGTGCGTGCATACTGAAGCCACACTGGAGATACTACAAAGAGTATCTATACTCTTATGGTCAGGTGTCATAAAGAGTGAAGGATGCTATTGTATCCCAAAATCCATATTTGTAACATCAGGCCAGGTGTTAAATATTTGTTGTATCTCCACCATCGCTGCAGTATCTCCACCGTCACTGCAATCTGTTTCAACACAGACTGGAAAGATGATGAAGGTCATACAACTTTTCTCTGTAGACTCACCTGGTAGGAGTCCGATTAAAGTCAGGATGCACAAAACACAGCATCCTGACTTCACTGGGACACCTGGGCAGGTGATTATTGTATTGGAGTGTATAAAAACAGAGTGCACTCAGTACAGGTATCAAAACAGGTTTTATATTAACATAAACACAAGAAAACAATTTTATTACACCATTTGATCTTGCCATTCCACACGTCCTACATCAAAGATAAAGTAGGCTGCAAATTGGTCCCTCATTTGGCCAACTTCAACTGATGACCTGAGAGGGTGCAGAGTGAATTCAGGCAATGGGTTGACAGGTTGTTCATCTATTTCAAAGGTAGGGTGCTCTTTAGTCATCACAAAATTGTGAAGAACCACACAGGCTTTCACCACCTCATTCACAGTTTCAAGTTTCAGATTAATAGCTGTGCCTAGAAAGCACCATCTGGACACAAGAATCCCAAAGGCACACTCTAGAGTTCTTCTGGCCCTGGTCAGTCTGTAATTAAAGATTTTTTTTGTGTAGTCCAAGTCCAGGCTAGAGTATGGTTTCAACAGGTTTGTGCACATTTGAAAGGCCTCATCACCAACCATTACAAATGGCAGTGGCGGACCTTCGGTGTGGGGAAGAGGCCGTGGCAGGGGGAAATTAAAATGGTTGCCATACAACCTACGGCCCATGTCCGAGTTCTTAAAGGTCTGAGAGTCATTGCCCCGGCCAAATGCCCCAATGTCCACCGCAATAAATCTGCATTCTGCATCCGCAATGGCCATGAGTACCGTAGAAAAGTACTTTTTATAATTATAGTACTCAGAGCCACTTCTTGGGGGTTTTGCTATTCTGATGTGTTTCCCATCCACCGCTCCCAAACAGCTGGGGAAATTGCAGACTGTCAGGAATTGATCCGATATTTCGATCCATTTTTCCGCGGTGGGCAGGGGCATAAATTCAGGACAGAGAACGTCCCACAAAGCCCGGCAGGTGTCCGCAACTATTCCCGACAAAGTGGAGATTCCAAGCCGGTACTGGAAGTGGAGTGAAGAGAGGGTCTCGCCAGAAGCCAGGAATCTGCAAAACAGAGAAAGAAAAATTGTAATTGTCTAGACTTTGGCAAAACACTGACATAAAAAATAAATCTGTACATGGCAGAACTATAATTCTGCCGACTTTTAGTAAATGGAGAACAAAAACAATACATGCATTGGTTTAATATTATTTACCGTAATGTGACGAGGAGCAGTTCCTCGGGAGGAATCGAAGGACAGAGCTGTGTGTCCTCTCTCCGGATGGCTCCTTCAAGACGACCAAGCAAATCCCTAAAGCTTTCTTGGGACATCCATGTATGGTCATTAAATTTTGCCGGTTTTGCCTGGAGATCGCTGAAGAGGGTGTGGTACGCTCCACGGCTCTACCGGACTTCAATAATCGGCTGTCTCCAAAAACGACGCCGCTGACGTCTTCCCTGTCTCTCTCTCTCTCTCCCTTTGTTGTTGGCAAGCAAAAGCCAGAAACAGTGCGATGTCCAGATCCAAGTTGAAGCGAAAACTCTCCCAACGCAGATCCATGGTGACACAGGAAGCAGCAGCAAAATCTGAAGAATTAGGCTGAACAGGGTCTATTTAAAGAAGTCCCATGACACCCACCCACTGGTGTCCCATTGGTGGAGTCTCTTTCAAGGATTTTCCTCCTGTGAAATGTGACACTCATGCGCCTAAAAAATGCAGAAGCATGCAAAACGCTAGATAAACACATGCAAACGCAACGTTTTTTTGTCGTTATGCGTACATTGATGCGTTAAAAACACATGATTTTGAAAGCGCTTGTATGCGTTTTTGCACGTGTTTTTAGTTGCGCATGATGCGCTGTGCAAAACGATGCAAATGTGAAATTAGCCTTAATAATGTGCACACTAGAATCATAGAAAAACATCAATATTTGTTAGAAAACTTTGTGGAGGCCAGATGCTATCGCATTGGGAGGGCGGTAATGTCACGATGGGGGCAGGCTTTGCAGCGTTGAGAATCTCACCCCCCATGTGCTCACCCACCTATCCTTTCTCTCTTTCCCCATGTGCTGACTTCTTCCGTCTGTGCTCTCTTCTTTGACCTGTCTACCCCATGTGCTATTCCCCTTGTCTGCTGTCTGGTGGTACCGCCCAAGAGGCTGCGTATGGCATATACAGTGTGTGTGTGTGTGTGGTGCATACGGCATATACAGAGTGTGTGTGTATGGTACGTACGGCGTATGCAGTGTATGTGTGGTGCGTGCGGCGTATAAAGTGTGTGTGTGGTGCGTACGGCGCATACAGTGTGTGTGTGGTGCGTACGGCATGTACAGTGTGTGTGTGTGTGTGGCATATACAGTGTGTGTGTAGCGCATATGTGGAGCCCAGCTGTGACTGGATTCATATCTTCCAGAAGGGTGCCCTGAAGGTAACCACCACTAGAGGTCATTATATACATTCACTCACCTTCACCCATCCCAAAGACCACCAGAGGGAGCTGTTTAGACATATAAAGGAGGGTGAACACAGGAAAGAAGAAGCCAGTGAAGTTTAGTCACATCAGAGAGTGTAGAAACCAGTTAGTTCTGAGGAGAGCTCAGTTGGTAGCTGAGGAGTCTGAGCACTGCAGCCTGCAGTTCGGTTCAACAGAGTGGAGGCTAGTAAAAGTGGAACGGAAACCACTCCAGCCTATTCAGAGCTGAAGCAAGTGAGTGCAGCTCAGTGAGAAAGCGTGCCGACGCTTAGAGAGCGGCGAATAGGCAGCCCACCAACTGCCAGTGTGTGATCGTGTGAGGGCCCGGGTAGGCCGAAGGCGAGTGGAGCAAATGAGGGATAGAGGAGCCTAAGCAGCTCATCCCAATTATTACAACCAGACACCGGGGTCTGAGCCTATAGGGATCTCACGACCCATTAGGAGCACACTGGAGTTCCTGGAGGACTATAAGTCCCAGGAGTACCACAGAGCTGATCCGTAACCGGGCCAGGAGGATGGAGTCCAGCAAGCAGGGCCCTGCAAGCAGAGACTGTGTACTTCCAGGGAAGGCCCAATCACAAGGTCAGCCAGGTGCAGGACGTAGACCAAGTTAGGCCCAGCTACAAGCAGGCCAGGACTTTATCACAAAAAGGCAAGGAACAGGAGGCCACACACCTACTCAGTGGAGGAATCTGGATGTGCACCCTTCACCCTACAGTGCTCCGGGGAGTGCCTGCAACATCTTCAGTAAAGGTACCAAAGTGACTTGTGTGTTGTCTATCTTATTACCCCTCACTGCCGGGTTCCCGTCTGTCCTGCATCCCTACCCATTACTCTGCCCTGAAGGACTCAGCCTTACCTGTGGAAGGCTTAACATCTAGCTGCACAATATTAACCCTTCAGTGGATCTGCATAGCAGCGCTGGTCACCCTGACCAGGTACCACAGTGGCGTCACGAATCCCCATTTCAATCTTCAATTCACCTGTAAATATCCCACATTAAAGGATGAGCAACAGAGCCACGGACTGAGCTGTGTCGCCGTGACATCCCCCCATTGTAGTCTATAGGCTCAGATCTGAGTTCCCATTGCTCTGGAGGGCGACTCGCATAAGGCGTATACAGTGTGTGTGTGTACGGCATATACAGTGTGTGTGTGTGGTGCGTATGGCGTTTACAGTGTGTGCGTGTGTGTGATGCATATGGCGTATACAGTCTGTGTGGTGCATACGGCATAAGCAGTGTGTGTGTGGTGCGTACGGCATATACAGTGTGTGTGTGGTGCGTACGGCATATACAGTTTGTGTATGTGTGTGGTGCATACGGCGTATACAGTGTGTGTTTGTGTGTGTGTGTGTGGTGCCTATGGCGTATACAGTGTGTGTGTGTGTGTGTGTGGTGCGACGATGTTCTGCTGGTGGTACCGCGCAAGAGGCTGGTACCACCAGCAGTTTCCATATTGAGACACCCATCACTTGGGTGTCCCAATATGGCAGTCGGTGAACTTCCGCCGCTTGGAATTCTGGGATCCGGACACATCTGGACGGAACAGGATGTGAAGACATTACAACGTAAGTATATATTAGACAACATGGACAACATTAAAAACATCTAAACAGGAAACACTCTCTGCCATTACCATCTGAGGTGAATAACCTGCAAAATATGCACAGGGTGCTACATAATTAGGTATCCATGATCCTGACAAAAGATACAGAGCATGTTAAAGTATGGCAATGGAGTAACCAGGACAAAGAGATACATATATATTCATGTGATAAATCACACATGATTTAACATAGTCTAAGATCCAGTAAACAATTTTTGATAATATGTCCTTATGGATACATGCATAAGGACAGACACAAGAATTGTTCCAAGGGACAGAATAGTGTGCACAATATTCTTACACTATATGCACCTGCATCTAATAAGAAGATCAAAGTTTCAAACAATTGCACATGAAAACAGACATCCCAATTCCTATGTAATCCAGAGAACCCTATATACTGTATAATAAAACCCACAAAGTTGCATATGGAATAAAGACAGGGTTCGATCACAGAAGGGAAGGGAGAGAGGATACCTGCTGGCACCTAATGGAGGGAAGAACCATGGAGAGATGGTAAGTACCTGGAATCAATGAGACATGGAGAGGCAGGAAGCAGACCCCACGTGTATCACCGTGTGATGCATGGCTACATCAGGGGAAGTGAGGTCTATGTGTTCCCCACGGTTTAAATATGACAGTAATTAGAGCTGAATACGCACTGGTGGTGGTCCAGTGGCTGCTAATGGCAAACGAAGGTGTTATGCTTTGGTAGCTGAGGAGGCAGGAGCAAAAAACCGCATAGGCAGCCTAACACCAGAGAGGTTGGAAACTAATAGGTTGCAGACCCCTAAACTAACTGCACAACTAGAAGCATCCATGGGACGTTCCTACGGTGGCCTAGACGCCTCGTCACAGCCGGAAAGATAGCTATCCCTGAAGATGGAAAGAGGAAAGCTAACTGCCCCGGAGTAGACCCCAAAAGAGTAGGAAGCCCCCAATCATATTATGGCGGTTAGACAAGATGAAAATATGAACACAGACAGAAAATAGATTGAGCAAACGCTGGGGCCCAAAACTGTCTAGATAGGACAGCACAGGAGAGAATACTGTCTGCAACCAAGAAAAACCCTAGGAAAAACTCCAACACTTCTGAATCCAAAAACACTGAGACCACACGGTCTCGACCACCTATGTCAGATCTCTGGTGTGGGCACGTAGCTACCCAGTAGTAAAATATCACAAGAACTGAGCAAATGAACAAATACAAAAAACGAACGGAGACCAGCCAAAGACCCCCAAAGGGGACCCGGCTGAAGACAAAAAGCAATGCAGCAAAAAGCAAGGAATTCAAACCACAGTAAAAAAAAACAGAAAGAGACTTATCTGAATGCAAGCAGGAGACAGCAGAAAAGCAAGCTGAATTCCAACCTAGACCAGGAAGAACAATTGATCACCGGCGAGGATCATGGGAGGTCAGCTCACTTATATCAGTCCAGTCAGTACCACCTGACAACCACTCGTCAGCTGCAGGTGTAGGACTCTTGGTGTTCCACATAGGTTCAATACCCTCAGCAACCACCAGAGGGAGATTCGGCTCCGATATCGTCTCCAATACGTTCACAACAGTACCCCCCTTGAGGAGGGGTCACTGAACCCTCACTTGTGCCACCAGGATGATCAGGATGAGCTTGGTGATAGGCACGGACCAGTCTTTCAGCATGAATGTCAGAAGCAAACACCCAAGAATTGTCCTACTGACCATAGCCTTTCCACTTCACCAAGTACTGGAGTCTCCACCTGGCCAAACGAGAAACCAAAATCTTCTCAACCACATACTCCAATTTGCTCTCAACCAAAACAGGATCAGGAGGTGCAGCAATAGGAACCACTGGCTAGACAAATCTCTTCAATAAAGATTTGTGAAATACGTTGTGAATCTTGAACGTTCCTGGAAGAAGCAAACGGAAGGAAACGGGATTAATAATTCCCACGATCTTATAAGGTCCAATGAACCTTGGCTTAAATTTTGGAGATGCAACCTTCATATGGATATTTTTTGAGGACAACCAAATCAAGTCACACACTTAAATCGAGGACCATCAGTCCTATGTCGGTTAGCAAACCGCTCGGCTTTCTCCTGAGAGAGGGACAACTTATCCACTACTTGATCCCAAATCTGCTGCATTCTTTCTACAATAGAGTCAACACCAGGACAGACAGAAGCCTCCACCTGCCATGAATAAAATCGAGGATGAAACCGGAAATTGCAGAAAAATGGAGACATCAAGGTGGCAGAACTAGCCCTATTATTCAAAGCAAACTCAGCCAAGGGCAAAAAGGAGACCCAGTCATCTTGATCAGCAGATACAAAAAATTTCAAATAAAGTCTCCAAGGTCTGGTTTGTTCTCTCAGTTTGTCCATTGGTCTGAGGGGGAACGCAGAGGAAAAAGACAGCTGAACTCCCAGTTTGGAACGAAATGTCCCAAAATCTGGACACAAACTGGACTCCTCTGTCAGATGCAATGTTCTCTGGAATGCCGTGCAACCGAACCACCTGTTGAAAAAATAAGGGCACTAACTCTGAGGAGGATGGCAACTTAGGTAGTGGCACAAGATGTATCATCTTGGAAAACCTATCACATATCACCCAAATAACGGTCATTCTCTGAGAGACAGGGAGGTCAGAAATAAAATCCATAGAGATATGGGTCCATAGCCTCTTGGGCACAGGCAATGGCATTAACAAACCACTAGAGCGGGAGGAAGATTTGGACCGAGAACAAGTTCCACAGGACTGCACAAAGTCCCTGACGTCACGAGACGGTGGGCCACCAAAACGACCGACTCACCAAATCTCTGGTACCAAAAATACCAGGATGGCCAACCAACGTGGAGCAATGAATCTCAGACATCACATTCTTCCTCCACTGGTCTGGGATGAACAATTTCCCAGCAGTGCAACGTTCAGGTTTATCCTCCTGAAATTTCTCCAAAGCTAGTCTCAAATTGGGCGAGATAGCAGAAAGAACTACACCCTTCTTCAGAATAACAGCAGGCTCAGTTACCTCAGGAGAATCCAGGAAGAAACTCCTCGAGAGGGCATCCGCCTTAACATTCTTAGTGCCTGGGAGAAAAGAGATCACAAAATTAAAACGTGTGAAAAACAAGGCCCACCTGGCAAGTCTAGGATTAAGTCGCTTGGCTGATTCAAGATAAACCAGGTTCTTATGATCCGTGAGGACCACCACCTGATGCTTGGCTCCTTCCAGCCAATGTCTCCACTTCTCAAAAGCCCACTTCATGGCCAATAACTCCCGATTACCCACATCATAGTTATGTTCCCCTGGGGAAAATTTTCGAGATAAAAAGGCACAAGGGTTAATCTTAGAGGTCTCTGAATCCCTTTGGGACAAAACGGCTTCTGCACCAATCTCAGAAGCATCAACCTCCACCTGAAATGGTAGAGAAACATCAGGTTAGCGCAGAACAGGAGCAGAAGTGAATCTCTGCTTAAGCTCCTGAAACGCAGAAACTGCCTCAGGAGACCAATTCACTACATCAGAACCTTCTTGGTCAAATCTGTCAGTGGTTTCACAATACCAGAGAAATTAGCTATAAATTTACGATAAAAATAAGCAAAACCCAAAAATCTCTTTAGAGCTTTCAATGTAGTGGGTTGAACCCAATCACAAATGGCCTGAACTTTTACCGGGTCCATTTCAAAAACAGACGGAGACAAAATGAATCCCAGAAATGAAAACTTCTGTACGCCAAAAAGATATTTTGATCCCTTCACATACAATGCATTTTCTCTCAAAATCCGGAATACAGTCCGAATATGTTCCACACGAGTATCCCAGTCATTGGAAAAAATCAAGATATCGTCCAAATAAACGATCAGAAATGTATCCACGAAATCCCGGAAAATATCGTTCATAAAGGATTGGAAGACGGAAGGGGCATTAGTGAGCCCAAAAGGCATCACTAGGTACTCAAAATGCCCCTCTGGGGTATTAAACGCTGTCTTCCATTCATCTCCGTGCTTGATGCGAATAAGATTATGTGCCCCCCTGAGGTCAAGCTTGGTAAACCAACAAGCACCCTTCACTCTGGAAAATAGGTCAGAATTCAAGGGTAACGGATATTGATATTTAACAGTGATCTTATTCAGGAGACGATAATCAATACATGGCCTCAATGAGCCATCCTTCTTGGCCACAAAGAAAAAGCCGGCGCCCAATGGTGTAGAGGATGGTCTGATATGACCCTTCTCTAAAGACTCTTTGTTATAAGATCGCATAGCCTCATGCTCAGGTACAGATAAATTAAAGAAGTTTATTAATCCTTCAGGTGCTTCATGGGAATTTTTAGAATGTGAAAGGTAAAAATGAACATTTAACTTTTTCACAAATTTTAATATAGACACAATTTTTTAATTTTTACAAAGGTAACAGGAAAAAATGGACCCTAAAATTTGTTGTGCAATTTCTCCTGAGCATACCACATATATGTCGGAGAACCACTGTTTGGGCATCTAGCAAGGCTCGGAAGGGAAGGAGCGCCATTTGACTTCTTGAATACAAAATTTCCTGGAATAATTAGCAGATGCCACGTTGTGTTCGGAGAGCCCCTGATGTGCCTAATCAGTGGGAAACCCCCCACAAGTGATACCATTTTGGAAACTAGACCCCTCAGACAATGTATCTAGATATGTGGTGAGCACCTAGAACCCCAGGTGCTTCACAGAAGTTTATAACATTGAGCCATGATAATAAAAAAAATAATTAAAAAATCTAATTTTTCACATAAAAATATTTTTTAGCCACAAACATTGCATTTTCACAAGGGTAACAGGAGAACCTGCATCATACAATTTGCTGTGAAATTTCTCCTGAGTACGCCGATATCCCATTTGTTTTAGAATACTAATGTTTGGGCACATTGCAGGGCTTGCTAGGAAATGAAATTTTGAGCTCAAAATTAACTGGAAGAATTAGCAGACCCCATGTTGCTTTTGGAAAGCCATGGATGTGTCTAAACATTGGAAACCCCCCCACAAGTAATACCATTTTGGAAACTAGACCCCTCAATCAACTTATCTATTGTGTGGGTGGTGAGCACCTTGAACCCGCAGGTGCTTCACAGATGTTTACAACATTGAGCCGTAAAAATAAAAAAATCACATTTTTCTCACAAAAATGTTTTTTGAGCCCCAAATCTTGTATTTTTGTAAGGGTAGCTGGAGAAAATAGACAACAAAATTTGTTGTTCAATTTCTACAGAGTACGCAAATACCTGATATGTGGAGGAAAACTACTGTTTGGGTGCACAGCAGGCTTGGAAGGGAAGAGTGCCTTTTGAATTTTTAAAAGCAAAATTTGCTGGAATAATTAGCAGACCCCATGTCATGTTTGGCGAAATCCTTATGTGCTTAAACAGTGGAAAATCCCCAAAAGTAACACCATTTTGGAAACTGGACCCCTCAGTGAACTTATATAGATGTATGCTGAGCACCTTGATCCACACATGCTTCACAGAAGTTTGTAACATAAAACCATGAAAATAAAAAAAAAATCACATTTTTCCCATAAAAATTTTCTCTTAGTCCCAATTTTTTATTTTCACAAGAGTAACAGGAAAAAATGGACAGCAAAATTTCTCCTGAGTATGCAGATACCCCTTATGTGGTGAAAATCTAATGTTTGGGAGTACAGCAGGGCTCAGAAAGGAAGGAGTGATGTTTTAAAACTCAGGTTTTTAATGGGATTGCTCGGCGGGAGTTCTGGTGCACGCCCTGTATGTTTGGCGCCCTTTAGAGCACCAATCAACATGCAGGGATTGTCTGCCATGCACTGTAATGCTGCAGCCATCTTGGTTGTGGTATTACAGTGGTTGGATGGCCGCACAGCGTCATCAGGTTTATAAGAGTCCTGGCGCCGCCCTGCTCGTCACAGTCTGCTCCAGAATTAGTAAGTGTAGGGAGAGCTGCTGCCGAGACAGGGTCAGATTTGGGGGTTTATAAGGTAGTGTGGGTATACCATCAAAGAATACACAAATACAGCTAAATCAACAGTTCTTCTAAGGACTAAATACGGGGTATATACAGGTCCTTCTCAAAAAATTAGCATATAGTGCAAAATGTCATTATTTTCCATAATGTAATGATTACAATTAAACTTTCATATATTTTAGATTCATAAGGCTGTGGTTCCACGGTCCGGAACCACAGCGCTTTGGACGGAGCGGAAATTCCGCTCCGTCTAAGCCCCGCCCCATTTATGACGCGCGATCTTTCCGGAGGTGTTCAGGACACCTCCGGAACACCTCCGGAAAGAGCGCAGGGCTACATAGCCCTGTATTAATTCTGTTGCGGCGACGCACCGTCGCCGCAATACGCGAGGACATGCTGCGGTCTAAAAAGACGCGCCGCATGTCCGTTTACGCAGGTTTGCCACCTGCGTATTGTTACGCATAGTGGAGACGAGATTTCTTGAAATCCCCTCCACTATGCTGTAACATCTGGACGCTGCGTGTTTGGCGCTGCGCCAGCGCACAGCGCCAAGCACGCAGCGTATCCTGACCGTGGAAACTCACCCTTACACACCAACTGAAATTTGTCAGGTCTTTTATTGTTTTAATACTGATGATTTTGGCATACAACTCCTGATAACCCAAAAAACCTGTCTCAAAAAATTAGCATATCAAGAAAAGGTTCTCTAAACGACCTATTACCCTAATCTTCTGAATCAACTAATTAACTCTAAACACATGCAAAAGATTCCTGAGGCTTTTAAAAACTCCCTGCCTGGTTCATTACTCAAAACCCCCATCATGGGTAAGACTAGCGACCTTACTGATGTCAAGAAGTCCATCATTGACACCCTCAAGCAAGAGTGTAAGACCCAGAAAGAAATTTCTCAACAAATAGGCTGTTCCCAGAGTGCTGTATCAAGGCACCTCAATGGGAAGTCTGTTGGAAGGAAACAATGTGGCAGAAAACGCTGTACAACGAGAAGAGGTGACCGGACCCTGAGGAAGATTGTGGAGAAGGACCGATTCCAGACCTTGGGGGACCTGAGGAAGCAGTGGACTGAGTCTGGTGTAGAAACATCCAGAGCCACCGTGCACAGGCGTGTGCAGGAAATGGGCTACAGGTGCCGCATTCCCCAGGTAAAGCCACTTTTGAACCATAAACAGCGGCAGAAGCGCCTGACCTGGGCTACAGAGAAGCAGCACTGGACTGTTGCTAAGTGGTCCCAAGTACTTTTTTCTGATGAAAGCAAATTTTGCATGTCATTCGGAAATCAAGGTGCCAGAGTCTGGAGGAAGACTGGGGAGAAGGAAATGCCAAAATGCCTGAAGTCCAGTGTCAAGTACCCACAGTCAGTGATGGTGTGGGGTGCCATGTCAGCTGCTGGTGTTGGTCCACTGTGTTTCATCAAGGGCAGGGTCAATGCAGCTAGCTATCAGGAGATTTTGGAGCACTTCATGCTTCCATCGGCTGAAATGCTTTATGGAGATGAAGATTTCATTTTTCAGCACGACCTGGCACCTGCTCACAGTGCCAAAACCACTGGTAAATGGTTTACTGACCATGGTATTACTGTGCTCAATTGGCCTGCCAACTCTCCTGACCTGAACCCCATACAGAATCTGTGGGATATTGTGAAGAGAAAGTTGAGAGACGCAAGACCCAACACTCTGGATGAGCTTAAGGCCGCTATCGAAGCATCCTGGGCCTCCATAACACCTCAGCAGTGTCACAGGCTGATTGCCTCCATGCCACGCCGCATTGAAGCAGTCATTTCTGCAAAAGGATTCCCGACCAAGTATTGAGTGCATAACTGAACTTTATTATTTGATGGTTTTGTTTTTAAAAAACACTTTTATTTTATTGGACGGTTGAAATATGTTAATTTTTTGAGACAGGTTTTTTGGGTTATCAGGAGTTGTATGCCAAAATCATCAGTATTAAAACAAAAACACTGAGACCACACGGTCTCGACCACCTATGTCAGATCTCTGGTGTGGGCACGTAGCTACCCAGTAGTAAAATATCACAAGAACTGAGCAAATGAACAAATACAAAAAACGAACGGAGACCAGCCAAAGACCCCCAAAGGGGACCCGGCTGAAGACAAAAAGCAATGCAGCAAAAAGCAAGGAATTCAAACCACAGTAAAAAAAAACAGAAAGAGACTTATCTGAATGCAAGCAGGAGACAGCAGAAAAGCAAGCTGAATTCCAACCTAGACCAGGAAGAACAATTGATCACCGGCGAGGATCATGGGAGGTCAGCTCACTTATATCAGTCCAGTCAGTACCACCTGACAACCACTCGTCAGCTGCAGGTGTAGGACTCTTGGTGTTCCACATAGGTTCAATACCCTCAGCAACCACCAGAGGGAGATTCGGCTCCGATATCGTCTCCAATACGTTCACAACAGTACCCCCTTGAGGAGGGGTCACTGAACCCTCACTTGTGCCACCAGGATGATCAGGATGAGCTTGGTGATAGGCACGGACCAGTCTTTCAGCATGAATGTCAGAAGCAAACACCCAAGAATTGTCCTACTGACCATAGCCTTTCCACTTCACCAAGTACTGGAGTCTCCACCTGGCCAAACGAGAAACCAAAATCTTCTCAACCACATACTCCAATTTGCTCTCAACCAAAACAGGATCAGGAGGTGCAGCAATAGGAACCACTGGCTAGACAAATCTCTTCAATAAAGATTTGTGAAATACGTTGTGAATCTTGAACGTTCCTGGAAGAAGCAAACGGAAGGAAACGGGATTAATAATTCCCACGATCTTATAAGGTCCAATGAACCTTGGCTTAAATTTTGGAGATGCAACCTTCATATGGATATTTTTTGAGGACAACCAAATCAAGTCACACACTTAAATCGAGGACCATCAGTCCTATGTCGGTTAGCAAACCGCTCGGCTTTCTCCTGAGAGAGGGACAACTTATCCACTACTTGATCCCAAATCTGCTGCATTCTTTCTACAATAGAGTCAACACCAGGACAGACAGAAGCCTCCACCTGCCATGAATAAAATCGAGGATGAAACCGGAAATTGCAGAAAAATGGAGACATCAAGGTGGCAGAACTAGCCCTATTATTCAAAGCAAACTCAGCCAAGGGCAAAAAGGAGACCCAGTCATCTTGATCAGCAGATACAAAAAATTTCAAATAAGTCTCCAAGGTCTGGTTTGTTCTCTCAGTTTGTCCATTGGTCTGAGGGTGGAACGCAGAGGAAAAAGACAGCTGAACTCCCAGTTTGGAACAAAATGTCCTCCAAAATCTGGACACAAACTGGACTCCTCTGTCAGATGCAATGTTCTCTGGAATGCCGTGCAACCGAACCACCTGTTGAAAAAATAAGGGCACTAACTCTGAGGAGGATGGCAACTTAGGTAGTGGCACAAGATGTATCATCTTGGAAAACCTATCACATATCACCCAAATAACGGTCATTCTCTGAGAGACAGGGAGGTCAGAAATAAAATCCATAGAGATATGGGTCCATAGCCTCTTGGGCACAGGCAATGGCATTAACAAACCACTAGAGCGGGAGGAAGATTTGGACCGAGAACAAGTTCCACAGGACTGCACAAAGTCCCTGACGTCACGAGACGGTGGGCCACCAAA
>JARQOD010002048.1:0-84871 GCA_033576555.1 Oophaga sylvatica
TTACCCAACATGGGTATATTAAGGCAAAAATAACCTTGTTCTTCTGAACATTCACCCGTCCGGGTACATCAAACCATTACCCAACATGGGTATATTAAGGCAACAATAAACTTTTTTTATGAACATTCACCCGTCCGGGTACATCAATAATTTAACTATTTACATACAGAGACCCTGTCCGGGTTATTTAGACTTCTTTGGCTGGCCTCTTCCAGGTACCACCTGGTACTGTTGTGGAGCTTGCCAAACATCCGTGACAGGAGGGTCCACCCAGACCTGATGACGTCGTGTGGCGTGTACAGTGACGTCGTGACCCGCTATCTGGGTCTGTGTGGCCACCTCTTTCATCTCCCTCCGGGTCTGGACCCCTATGTCCCGGACTGAACGAACCCCAGGGGGCCTAACAGGCGCCGGGTACGGGCCAGCTATCATTATCATGTCCATAGCTGGGGCTGCTGAGGAGACCACTGAGGGAGGCTGGGGAGATTTACGGCGTGGGGTGGGCACTTGTGCAGAGGCCTGGTTGGGGGAGGCTGAAGGCTCGTAGGGTCTGTCAGTTTCCTGACACTCTGGGGAGTAGGGGTCGCACCTGGTAACATTTAGGGCGTACCATCCATTGTAACCCCAGTGTCGGGTGTAAGTCACCAAGTCTCCTGGCAACAGGTCCCTCCCCAGGTGTCCTTCTGGGAGGTGAGCCTCCACGTCCCGCCGGGTTACAAAAACTTCTAAATAAAGTCCAGGCTCCTGGATGAAGCCCCAACCACCTTTTAACTTAAAGTTCCGTACTGCACCCTTACGCCGCGGCTCCCTCACCGTACTTTTATCCTTTCTCATACGTGCCTTCTCTGCCAGGTCCTTCTCCAGGTGACGTTGCCGAAGCTTTTGGGATTCTCGCTGCTCCCTTTGTCGCTCTGCTTCCCGCTCCCGACGTCTCCACTCTTCCTCCTGACGCCGGTTGTAATTCTCCTCCACCAGCTGCTCCATGTCTCCACCATCAAATGCCAGCTTACGATGTCCGGTTTGCGGCAGCTCTCCTGGCGCCCGCCAGTCCTGGCGGCGCTCACCTGTGGCGGAAGCAGCCGGCTCTGGAACAGATGACGGTCGGGGCTCCGGTACAGGCAAGTAGAGCTCTGGTGCCTGCGCGGCCTCCTCCATGAGGACGGGTGTCGCTTCTTCTGCCTCAGCGACGGGGGCAGACAGCGGGATCTGGGGTGCTGGTGCGGCGTTTTCTGCAGGAACGGGTGCCTCCACTGTGATACTGGCAACCGGTTCAGATTGCAAGGGCTGGGATGCCCGCACGGCCTTCTGTACTGGAACGGGTGCCTCCACTGAGATACTGGCAACCGGTTCAGATTGCAAGGGCTGGGATGCCCGCACGGCCTTCTGTACTGGAACGGGTGCCTCCACTGAGATACTGGCAACCGGTTCAGAGTGCAAGGGCTGGGATGCCCGCACGGCCTCCTCTACTGGAACGGGTGCCTCACCTTCCGGTACAGACACTTCAGGGGGTAAGAGGGATTGGCGCCGCTCCAATTGTAGTTTTAGGGCCCGCCAGCTCGCTTCCATCCTGGCGACCTCCTCCCGGTGCCGGGCCAGGTCTCTCAGGGTATCCTCCGCTTCTTCCAGCGTAGGAGGGTTTCCAGGCCGGGTGCCAAACGGTGGCTCCGTGGCGATCGGGTCGCTTCCGTGGGGGGAGAGCTCTGACTCCTCCATCCCTTCCCACTTCTGCTCACGTCCATTCGCCATCTCAGCAAAGTCACATGTGTCATTAGCATCAGGAGAGGCGACATCTTTTGTAGGGAGGCGGGACCTTCGCGTTCGTTTACGCCCACCGAGGAGGATGAGGAGGCGGAACTCCAGAGCTGTGGGGCACGATCTTACATTGCAGTAACATTTAGAGTGTGCGGACATCGTTTTCGCGCCACGGAGTGAGTGTACGCCCACGAGAGCACCCCCTTATTCTTCACCTGTGCCTCGTGGCGCAGATATGACGGAAAAATGGCAAATACAGTCTATGATGATTTTTGCAATTCTCAAGCAAAAAAACAGTTCAATTAAGGCACACAGGACTCGCTTATAGCGAGCTTCTGAATCCTGTTCGCTGGGTGCGATGCAACATCTCTGTGGCGACTGGACCCTCGGGTGCTTCTGTCTTTTCACAAATGCCGGCTTTACCCGGCAATTGAATCAGAGGCTATTTTACTATGTAGAAGTGAATAAACTATAAATATATGTATATATATATATATGTCACAATGGCATGTATATATATATATATATATATATATGTATTCTAAGTGTGTATATTTTGTGTTTACAAGGAAAGAAAGTGTTTTTTTAGTTGCGATATTTTGTTCCCATAGACTTACATGGGACTTCCGGTATCGGAATCGGATATCGACGATATTTAGTGATATCGGCGATACCATTCCGATCCGATATTTTTAGATATCGAGCAGTATCGCTCAACACTACTGGTCAACTTTTAACCCTTATAATTTCCTAAAAAAAAAATTTTGGTTCCAAAATTGTGCTGATGTAAAGTAGACATGTGGGAAATGTTATTTCTTAACTATTTTGTGTGATATATTTCTCTGTTTTAAGGGAATAAAAATTCAAAGTTTGAAAATTGCAAAATTTTAAAAATTTTCGCCATATTTGCGTTTTTTTCAAAAATAAACGCAAGTTATATCGAAGAAATTTTACCACTAACATAAAGTACAATATGTCACGAGAAAACAATCTCAGAATTGCGAAGATCCGTTGAAGCGTTCCAGAGTTATAACCTCATAAAGAGACAGTGGTCAGAATTGTAAAAATTGGCCCGGTCATTAACGTGCAAACCACCCTTGGGGGTGAAGGGGTTAAAAAAACATTATGCATTGTCACAATTTAAGTGTGTGCCTGCAAGTGTAGGTGAAACAAAGGCTACGGATAGCAAAGGTATATTCTATGTCTGTATCAGACAGTGGACAGCCTCTGATGGGTAATGGCAATGTTATACTCTACGTCAATAAAGTCTGCGGCTGCAATCATGCATTTTTTGCTTGTACAGTGTTGAAGAGGGTAAAAGCATGTCTGGTTGCGCAAGGCTTTATTCGTCAACACTACCTTCCTACTGTCACGCGTAGGGTAGGGTAGCGTGTGTCTATTATATGACTCTCTATGAAATGTGACCTTACGCAGCGTTATTCTGCCCTAGGGACGCCAAAAATACGACAGCAGTAATCATTTACTGTATAATACTCCACCTATGAGCAACAAAAAAAGCACGTTCCCTCTTTAACAATCTACAAGACAAACAAGCATGATGGTTGACGCTGCCTTTAATGAGGTACAGTACTAGATCGACATTGTCCATGAGTAACTATGCACTGTGATACCTATATACCATTATTCATTTATATCTGTTGTGGTTGTTTCACCAGCACTTGCAGGTATAACTACCTATTGTCAGTATGCATGATGCACTTTCTAGATGTAATAATTTATTATTGCACATTATTACCAGGTTTAGATGCTGGCCATTTCATATATGGTGTGTGAAGTTACAGTTGGCATCAGTCTGTGTATTTTATTATGTCTGTCATAAATATAACTCGTGAGGATGATGATGATGATGTTTATGATTCGTACATCCATTGACTGCATTATCTTACAGGTACAGATAAAGTTCCTTAAAAAGCATTAATTGATAAGTATGAAATGTACTTTTATGCATTAATTTCAAAAAGTGAACACTATGTTTTAGTTTTTGTTACCATTTATAATACACATGTGCAGATATGCGCTGTGATGACAAATTATTATTTGTCCATATTTCTTATAAAAATTTATCATTCTAGGCCTGGAAAACTTCAAACTTTCCTGTTTTGAGCATAACAATCAGGGTGACGGCTCTTCCCTATTTGGAGCATGTTCGACATGGGTTTTTCTGTGCATGTGTAGGGAACAGGAGACTTCTTGCCGGACACACAGCAGGGGAACAGCTGGCGTTACTGAACCCCACTAACACTATAGCTTGTGTATTGGTCTGTGGACACGACACTTCTGAGCAGCAACTGGCAGTGTTGTAGGCCAGGGAGTAGAGTTCAGGTGGTAGAAAGATGAACATAACAGGAGACATGGATAACGTTGCCAACCAGTTATTTAATCGGAAACCGGACAGGCAAATTCAGGCGAGATCCATGCCTTGTTCATTTTCAGAAAAGTAAGCCGGTCTACATTATCGGAGGATAGTCGCATGCGACGGTCTGTTAGTACACCACCTGCAGCACTAAAGACGCGCTCCGATAATACACTGGCAGCAGGGCAAGCCAGCACCTCCAATGCATACTGGCTAAGCTCTGGCCATGTATCCAGCTTAGATACCCAAAACTTGAATGGGGAAGAGCCATCTGGGAGTACACTGAGAGGGAAAGACATGTAGTCTGTCACCATCTTACGGAAACGTTGCCTCCTGCTGACTGGAGCCGTCTCGGATGGTGTAGACATTTGTGGCGCTGCCACAAAACTTCGCCACATTTGGAACATGCTGGTCTTGCCCTCTGCAGAGGCGCTGCTTCTGCTTCCTCTTGTTGCAGAGCTGTCTCCACTGCCTCGACACACAGAGCTGTGTTGTGAATGGGTTTGAGATGAGTTCTGAGCAGAGGCTTCCTCTGGTGGTTACAAGCGGTGCTGGTCTGTCCAGTGAAGATTGTGAGGACTGGGAATCAGGTGTTACTGACTGGTCTTATATAAGGGAGTCACCTTCCCATCAGGGTTGCCGGTGATCAATTGTTCTGGTCTGAATCCTTCATTCCTGTTTCCCTTGTAGCCTGCTGTGTCGTGTCTGCATCTCCTGCTAACAGATAAGACATTTTCTTCTTTTTGTTTTTTGTGCTATATTTTTGCATTTTGTCCTGCACTTCTGTGGGGGCCTTCAGGGTCCCCTCCGGGGGCTTTTGCCCTCTCAGTTTAGTTCAGCCACTGATGTTTGTACTTTTGCTTTTTCCATTTTTTTCAGTGGCTGCTGTTTTGATTTTGTTACACCAGAGAACTAATTTAGGTGGAAGAGGTCGTGTGATCTCAGGTGTTTTTGAAATTAGTAGAGTTGGTGCTTTTCAGGGTTTTCTGGGATTGCAGTAAGTGCCCTTCCTATCCTTTTCTATTTAGTTAGTTTGGGCCCCAGCGTTTGCTCATACTATTTTCTTTCTGTGTCAGTATTTCATCTTATCTAACCGCCATTACATGTTTGGGGGCTTTCTATTATCTTTGGGGTTCTGCTCCGGGCAGATAGCTTTCCTATTTCTGTCTTTAGGTGTAGTTAGTTTCTCAGGCTGTGACGAGGCGTCTAGGATCAACGTAGGAACGCTCCATGGCTGCCTCTAGTTGTGGTGGTTAGTCAGGGTACTGCAATCTCATAGATTCCAACTGCTCTGGTGTATTGCCTTTTTTGCCTGCACTCCTCAGCTGCCGAAACATAACAGTATCACCGGCCCAAAAGTTGAAAATTGTATGGTACTCACAGAAGGGAAAAAATATTGTGAAAGAAAAAAGGTTGTCAGAGTTGTCAGAGATATTTTTCTGTTTGTTGCATTTTTTTTTTCCCTCTGTATCTCTGGGTGCTGGGGAGGATCTTTTCTCTCAATGGAGTTTGCACAGTTGTCTGGCCGTGTGGATCAGCTTGCCGCTGAGGTTCGGAGTATTGCTATCTATCTTGCTGGGTTGCCTGTTGTGGAACCTAGGATTCCCATGCCAGATTTGTTTTTAGAGGATCGAGCTAAGTTTCAGAATTTCAAAAATAATTGTAAATTGTTTTTTGCCTTAAAATCTAAGTCCTCAGGGAACGCAGCGCAGCAGGTTCAAATTATCATCTCTCTCCTGCGCGGCGATCCTCAGGATTGGGCTTTTTCCCTGACACCTGGGGATCCGTTTTGAGTGATGTTGATGCATTTTTTCAGGCTTTGGGGTTATTGTACGATGAGCCTAATGTCACTGATCAAGCTGAAAAAGCCTTTTTGGCATTAAATCAGGGGCTTTATGACGCTGAGTTATACTGTCAGAGATTCCGTACGTGGGCAGTCCTGACCAAATGGAATGACGACGCTTTGGCAGCCCTTTTCCGGAAGGGTCTGTCAGATAATGTAAAGGATGTTATGGTGGGATTCCCTGTCCCCTCTGGTCCCAATGATTCTATGTCATTAGCGATTCAAGTTGACAGACGTTTGCGCAAGCGGAGAAGTATGCTGGAATAGTGTTGCCTTGTGAACCAGCTTCTGAACCCATGCAGTGTGATAGAGTGGTGTCTGGGGCACAGCGTCATGAGTTTCGAAAGCGCAATGGGTTATGTTTCTACTGTGGTGATGCCTCTCATGCTATTTCAGTCTGTCCTAAGCGGGGAAGACGTTTTGCACGCTCAGTTGTCTTAGGTAGTATTCAGACTAAGTTTTTATTAACTGTCACTCTGATATTCTCTCTGTCCTCATTTTCTGCTCAGGCTTTCGTTGATTCTGGAGCAGCTATTAACCTGATGGATTATGATTTTGCTAAACGTTGTGGGTTTCCCTTGATACCCCTACAGAAGTCTATTCCCCTACTGGGGATCGATTCTACCCCTTTGGCTGAGAATAAACCCCAGTTTTCTACTCAGGTGATAATGAGGGTTGAACCTGATCACCAGGAGTGCTGCAAATTTTTGGTTCTGTATAATCTGCATGACATTATCGTGCTGGGTTTCCCTTGGTTACAGTCTCATAATCCTGTTTTGGATTGGAAATCTGTGTCTGTAACCAGTTGGGGCTGCCAATGTGTTAATACCAACACTCCTGTTTTTTCTGCCTCCCCCCAGACTCAGGATGTTCCTGACTTTTTGATTGATTTTTCTGATGTGTTTAGCGAAAGTAAATCTGCATCCTTGCCTCCCCATAGGAGCTATGACTGCGCTATTGAATTAGTGCCGGGTAGTAAATTCCCTAAAGGTCGCCTTTTTAACTTGTCTGTACCTGAACATGACGCTATGCGGTCTTATATCAAGGAATCATTGGAGAAGGGTCATATCAGACCATCCTCTTCACCCTTAGGTGCCGGTTTTTTCTTTGTGGCCAAAAAGGATGGTTCATTAAGGCCGTGTATTGATTATCGTCTCTTGAACAATATTACTGTGAAATATCAATACCCGTTACCCTTGATTTCTGACCTGTTTTCCAGGGTGAAAAACGCTACTTGGTTTACCAAGCTTGACCTCAGGGGGCGTATAACCTTATTCGCATTAAGCACGGGGATGAATGGAAGACGGCATTCAATACCCCTGAAGGGCATTTTGAGTACCTAGTGATGCCCTTTGGGCTCACTAATGCTCCTTCCGTCTTCCAGTCCTTCATGAATGACATTTTCAGGGATTTTGGACAAATTTCTGATTGTTTATTTGGATGATATCTTGATTTTTTCTAATGACTGGGACTCTCATGTGAAACATGTTCGAACTGTGTTCCAGATTTTGAGAGAGAATGCTCTGTATGTGAAGGGATCAAAGTGTCTTTTTGGCGTACAGAGGATCTCATTTCTGGGATTCATTTTGTCCCCATCTGTTATTGAAATGGACCCGGTCAAGGTTCAGGCCATCTGTGATTGGGTCCAACCTACTTCATTAAAGGCTCTTCAGAGATTTTTGGGTTTTGCCAATTTTTATCGTAAATTTATTGGTAATTTCTCGGTTATTGTTAAACCATTAACTGATTTGACCAGAAAGGGTTCTGATGTGGTGAATTGGCCTCCTGAGGCAGTCTCTGCATTTCAGGAACTTAAGCAGAGATTCACTTCTGCTCCTGTTCTACGGCAGCCTGATGTTTCTCTGCCATTTCAGGTGGAGGTTGATGCCTCTGAAATTGGGGCAGGTGCCGTTTTGTCCCAAAAAGATCCAGAGACCTCTAAAAGTAACCCTTGTGCCTTTTTCTCTCGAAAATTTTCTCCTACTGAACGTAATTATGACGTGGGTAATCGGGAGTTATTGGCCATGAAGTGGGCTTTTGAAGAGTGGAGACATTGGCTGGAGGGAGCCAAACATCAGGTGGTGGTCCTTACGGACCATAAGAATCTGGTCTATCTGGAATCTGCCAAGCGACTCAATCCTAGACAGGCCAGGTGGGCCTTGTTTTTCACACGTTTTAATTTTGTGGTTTCCTTTCTTCCTGGCACTAAGAATGTTAAGGCGGATGCCCTCTCGAGGAGTTTCCTTGCGGACTCTCCTGAGTTATCTGATCTTTCTGTTATTTTGAAAGAGGGTGTAGTTCTTTCCGCCATCTCGCCCAATTTGAGACTTGTTCTGGAGGGGTGTCAGGAGGATAGGCCCGAGTGCTGCCCTGTTGGAAAATTGTTTGTCCCGGACCAGTGGAAGAAGAGTGTGATGTTTGAGATTCATTGTTTCGCATTGGCTGGGCATCCCGGAATTTTTGGTACCAGAGACTTGGTTAGTCGGTCCTTTTGGTGGCCTACCTTGTCTCGTGATGTCAGGAAATTTGTTTCAGTCCTGCGGGACTTGCTCTCGCTCCAAGCCTTGCTCTCGCTCTAGTGGTTTGTTGATGCCATTGCCTGTGCCCAAGAGACCATGGACCCATATCTCTATGGATTTCATTTCCGACCTTCCTGTTTCTCAGAGAATGACCACCATCTGGGTAATTTGTGATAGGTTTTCCAAAATGATACATCTTGTGCCATTACCTAAGTTGCCTTCCTCCTCTTAATTGGTGCCGTTGTTCCTTCAGCACGTGGTTCGTTTACACGGCATTCCTGAGAACATTGTGTCTGACAGAGGAGTCCAGTTTGTTTCCAGATTTTGGAGGACTTTTTGTTCTAAACTGGGTGTTCAATTGTCTTTCTCCTCGGCATTTCATCCTCAGACCAATGGTCAAACTGAGAGAACAAACCAGACATTGGAGACTTATCTAAGATGCTTTGTGTCTGCTGATCAGGATGACTGGGTCTCTTTTTTGCCTTTGGCTGAGTTTGCTCTTAATAATAGGGCTAGCTCTGCCACTTTGATGTCTCAGTTTTTCTGTAATTCTGGGTTTCACCCTCGATTTTCTTCAGGACAGACGGAGGCTTCTGTCTGTCCAGGTGTTGACTCTGTTGTGGAGCATATGCAACAGATTTGGGACCAGGTAGTGGAGAGGTTGTCCCTCTCTCAGGAGAAGGCCCAGCAGTTTGCTAACCGGCATAGGACTGATGGTCCTCGGTTTAAGGTGGGGGACTTGGTCTGGTTGTCCTCAAAGAATATTCCTATGAGAGTAGCATCTCCTAAATTTAAGCCTAGGTTCATTGGACCTTATAAGATCATGGAGATTATTAATCCTGTTTCTTTTCGTTTGCTTCTTCCAGGGACATTTAAGATCCATAACGTGTTCCACAAGTCCTTGTTGAAGAGGTTTGTTGAGCCAGTGGTTCCTGCTGCTGTTCCTCCTGACCCTGTTTTGGTTGAGGGCAATCTGGAGTATGTGGTTGAGAAAATATTAGATTCTCGTTTTTCTAGACGGAAACTCCAGTATTTGGTTAAATGGAGAGGTTATGGTCAGGAAGACAATTCTTGGGTGTTTGCTTCGGACATCCATGCTAGGAGACTTATCCGTGCGTATCATAGAACTCATCCTGACCGACCTGGTTGCTCAAATGAGGGTTCGGTGACCCCTCCTCAAGGGGGGGGTACTGTTGTGAATGGGTTTGAGATGAGTCCTGAGAAGAGGCTTCCTCTGGTGGTTACAAGCGGTGCTGGTCTGTCCAGTGAAGATTGTGAGGACTGGGAATCAGGTGTTACTGACTGGTCTTATATAAGGGAGTCACCTTCCCATCAGGGTTGCCGGTGATCAATTGTTCTGGTCTGAATCCTTCATTCCTGTTTCCCTTGTAGCCTGCTGTGTCGTGTCTGCATCTCCTGCTAACAGATAAGACATTTTCTTCTTTTTGTTTTTTGTGCTATATTTTTGCATTTTGTCCTGCACTTCTGTGGGGGCCTTCAGGGTCCCCTCCGGGGGCTTTTGCCCTCTCAGTTTAGTTCAGCCACTGATGTTTGTACTTTTGCTTTTTCCAGTTTTTTCAGTGGCTGCTGTTTTGATTTTGTTACACCAGAGAACTAATTTAGGTGGAAGAGGTCGTGTGATCTCAGGTGTTTTTGAAATTAGTAGAGTTGGTGCTTTTCAGGGTTTTCTGGGATTGCAGTAAGTGCCCTTCCTATCCTTTTCTATTTAGTTAGTTTGGACCCCAGCGTTTGCTCATACTATTTTCTTTTTGTGTCAGTATTTCATCTTGTCTAACCGCCATTACATGTTTGGGGGCTTTCTATTATCTTTGGGGTTCTGCTCCGGGGCAGATAGCTTTCCTATTTCTGTCTTTAGGTGTAGTTAGTTTCTCAGGCTGTGACGAGGCGTCTAGGATCAACGTAGGAACGCTCCACGGCTGCCTATAGTTGTGGTGGTTAGTCAGGGTACTGCAATCTCATAGATTCCAACTGCTCTGGTGTATTGCCTTTTTTGCCTGCACTCCTCAGCTGCCGAAACATAACAGAGCTGCTTTCTAAAGCAGTAGCAGCAGCAGTGCTCTCGGCTGGAATGGAGAACATTATGGATTGCACCAGTGTGTCTTGGTACTCCCGCATTTTACGCTCCCGGTTCAACGGTGTGATGAGGCTTTGTAAGTTGTCCCGGTAGCGAGGGTCTAGGAGGGTGTACACCCAATAATCAGACGTGGTGAGAATGTGGGCGATGCGGCGGTCGTTTCTCAGGCACTGCAGCATGAAATCAACCATGTGCTGCAGACTCCCAACTGGCCAAGAAACGCTGCCCTCTGCAAGAGGCGTCATCTCTGCCTGCTCTGCATCACCCCACCCTCGCTCTACATACTGACTAGAGCGTTGTGTACCTCCCTCTGGAGCGATGTCTTCCTCCTCCATTGACTCCTCCTCATCCTCCTCACAAAGTGAGCCCTGCCCAGCCCTTTGTGAGTAACCACGTTGCGCTGACTGTCCAGAAGGTGATGGAATTTGTGACTCCTCATCCTCCACCTCTTCCAAAACCTCATCCCTTAGTGCTTGCAGTGTTTTTTGAAGCAGGCAGATAAGGGGGACAGTCAGGCTGACTAGTGCATCATCTGCACTCGCCATCCGCGTTGACTCATCAAACGCACGCAAAACGTGGCAGATGTCCTTCATAGAGGCCCACTCAGTAGTGGTGAAGTGTGAACGGCGCAAATTGCGAGTTGATTGCGCCTGATGCAGCTGATACTCCATTACTGCTGGCTGCTGCTCACACAACCGCTCCAACATATGTAACGTGGAATTCCACCTGGTGGGTACGTCACATATGATGCGATGTTCAGGAAGGCGAAATCTGCGTTGCAGAGCTGCAATGCGCAATCTGGCCATGCTGGAACGTCGCAAGTAAGCGCACTCTAGGCGGACCTTGTGCAGCAGTGCATCAAGATCCGGATAGTCCCTCAAAAAACTCTGCACGACCAAGTTGAGCACATGTGCCAGACATGGTATGTGAGTGAGGTTGCCAAGGCCCTGAGCTGTCACCAGATTTCGGCCATTGTCACACACTACCAAGCCTGGCTGGAGATTCGCTGGCAAAAACCACACGTCGCTCTCCTGCTTGATGGCATTCCAGAGCTCCTGTTCTGTGTGGCTTCGATTCCCCATGGAAATTAATTTCAGGACGGCCTGTTGACGTTTGGCCATGGCTGTGCTCATATCGGTCGCAACAGGTAAGCGTTCACGGGTCCATGTGGAGGTAGACCGTGACGGCTACTTCAGCGATGATTCTGAGGAACTGGAGTAGGAGGAGGAGTCAATGTGTACAGACTGGATTCCTGCAATCCTTGGAGTTGGCAGAACACGTACAGCGCCACTCGCAAGATCTGTACCCAGCTCCACAACATTGACCCAATGGGCAGTGAGGGAAAGGTATCGTCCCTGGCCATGGGTACTGGTCCACGCATCGGTGGTCAGGTGGACCTTGCTACTGACGGCGTTTAGTAGCGCATGTTCAATTTTTCCCTCAACATGCTTTTGCAGACCAGGGACGGCTTGCCTGCTGAAATAAAATCGGCTGGGCACATTGTATTGTGGGACTGCCAATGCCATTAAGTTACGGAAACTGTCAGTCTCCACCAGCCTGAATGACAGCATTTCAAGGGACAGGAGTTATGCAATGCCAGCATTCAGAGCCTGTGCTCGTGGATGGTTTGCCGAGTATGGCCGTCTTTTATCCCATGCCTGTGCTACCGATGGCTGTTTTGTGGCCTGGGAGTGTGAGGATGACAGGGAACTTGCAGCTGTGGGTGGAATAACACTGGGTCTCTGAACAACAGTGACAGAGGTTCTTCCATGGCGATCCTGTGAGGAAGCCGAGCCAGATGTGTGTGAGCTGGAGGAAGAGGCTCCAACACGAGCTGAAGATGTAGGTGCTGCTGTAGGTTGGCCTACATCTCCAGTGTGTCTTTGTAACTCAACCATGTGCTTTGTCCGCACATGTTTCCACATATTTGTGGTATTGAGGTTACTGACACTTTTACCTCTTTTTACTTTTTGATTACACAGCTTGCATTTGACATAGCAAATATCATCTGCAATTGTGTCAAAAAAGGACCATGCAGTGTAAGTCCTGGGAGCGCCCGTTTTGGCTTTTGGAAGAGAACGGCTCCGAACGGGTGCCAAACTGGAGGCTACAGGCAACCGAGTCTGCAGCCTACCTCTCCCTCCTGTTTGGACCGTTGGAGCAATCTCTTCCTCAGAGCTGCTCCCACCACCTTCCTGTTCCTCACGCCATGTTGGGTCTTGGACCTCATCATCTCCACTACCCTCTTCCAACACCTGCTGCTGTTGGGTGGTCTGGCCAGCACCATGCTCAACAGAAACTGGCACCTGAGACTCATCATCATCAGATGCGTTCTGCGGTGTGCTGACCATTGGCACTGGCTCACCCGCCTCTTCAGATTCAGAGAGACACAGCTGTTGCGCATCACTGCATACTCCCTCTTCTTCACATTCCAGAATGCTGCTTGGCTGGGCCCCTGTTTGCAAGCCAACAGATTCTGAGAACAGAAGCAGAGACTCAGCTGGCTCCTGTACAGAGCTCTCTGACTGCCTGGGCAATTTGGCAGGCGGTGAAGAGACAGATGGTTGTTCAACAGTGCTGTGGTCCTGAGAGGAGGTGGAAGCAATTGAAGTCGATGCATTGGCTGCCATCCAACCAACAACGGCTTCAATTTGTTCTTCCCGCAGCAGGGGGGTACACCGACCTCCTACAAAAGTGCGCATAAAGGAACGCTCACGGGGAAAACTGGTGGATGCTGTGTCACTGGGGGCGGCAGCAGCCACAGAATCCCCACGTCCTCTCCCTGCTGAAACTCCACGGCCACGACCACGTGCCTTACTCCCTGCCTTCTTCATCTTGGTAGATTGATAAAGAAAGTCAGAAAAGTTATAAGGCCTAAGTGTGGCTATTCCTCAGAGACTGCAGTGAACACTGCAGACAACTGTTCACTAGCTGTGAAAGGCCCCTTTGTGTACTTCTATAGTGTTTGCAACCAATGTATTGTATACGGATGGAAGCGCGTCACACTAATAGATTTGAGTTTTTTTAAATAGAATGGAACAGCACCAATTAGAGAAAAATGTCAAGGATGAGGCAGTGACACACGCTCAGCAGACTACAACCAGCAGTGGTTGAAGAACTAACTGGAGCGTCATCTGCACTCAAAAAATGAAAACCTCACAGACTACAGTGAACACTGCAGACAACTGTTCACTAGCTGTGAAAGGCCCCTTTGTGTACTTCTATAGTGTTTGCAACCAATGTATTGTATACGGATGGAAGCGCGTCACACTAATAGATTTGAGTTTTTTGAAATAGAATGGAGCAGCACCAATTAGAGAAAAATGTCAAGGATGAGGCAGTGACACACGCTCAGCAGACTACAACCAGCAGTGGTTGAAGAACTAACTGGAGCGTGATCTGCACTCAAAAAATGAAAACCTCACAGACTACAGTGAACACTGCACACAACTGTTCACTAGCTGTGAAAGGCCCCTCTGTGTACTTCTATAGTGTTTGCAACCAATGTATTGTATACGGATGGAAGCGCGTCACACTAATAGATTTGAGTTTTTGGAAACAGAATGGAGCAGCACCAATTAGAGAAAAATGTCAAGGATGAGGCAGTGACACACGCTCAGCAGACTACAACCAGCAGTGGTTGAAGAACTAACTGGAGCGTGATCTGCACTCAAAAAATGAAAACCTCACAGACTACAGTGAACACTGCAGACAACTGTTCACTAGCTGTGAAAGGCTCCTTTGTGTAATTCTATAGTGTTTGCAACCAATGTATTGTATATGGATGGAAGCGCGTCACACTAATAGATCACTGTTAATTTCAATTGAATGGAGCAGCACCAATTCCACAAAATAAAAAAAAAAAAAAAGAGTCAGTGAGTGACACGTGCAGATGACTACAAACAGCGTTGGATGCAGAGCAAACTGCAACGTCACCTGCACTCACACACACACCTTGCACAGAGCTGTGAAAACAACACTGCAAGGAAAAAGGATGATTTACAAAGCGGTTTCTCAAATAGCCTGCCTACAGAACAATTCACAAAAACGCTATCTGTAACTGTCCCTCAGAGTCAGCAGAGCAGCATTCTGTCCCTAACTGAATTCACAGCACAGTGAAGTTAAAATGGCGGCGGCGCCTTTTATAGTGCATTCTGACATCATTTCAGCAGCCAATCACAGCCATGCCATTAGTTAACATGACCGCAGCATTACAGGATGTGCCCACACTTCTTAGGAATCCTCATTGGCTGAATAAAATCACACTGCCTCTCAAAGAATTATGGGAACTTCCGATTCCGGTATACGATATAGGAAAAGTATCGGAACTAAGTATCGGAATTCCGATACGGCGAATATCGGCCGATACCCGATACTTGCGGTATCGGAATGCTCAACACTACCGGGGACACCGCACAGCATCAGTGACGTCAGAGGGAATCCCAGCTGACCTGAAGTGAACTGATTAACAAAAATAGGGGATCCCCTCGATAAAAAAAATGGCATGGGGTCCCTCTATTTTTGTTAACCAGCCAGATGAAGCAGACTACTGAGGCCTGGTATTTCAGGCTGTTAAGGATCCAATATCCATGAACCTTGCAAGCCTGATAATACCAGGCCACAGCAGTCTGCTTATCTTGGTTGGTTAACAAAAATAGGGGATCCCCTCAAATAAAAAAATGGCGTGGGGTCCCCCTATTTTTGTTAACCAGCCAAGTAAAAAGCAGACTGCTGCGGCCTGGTATTAGAAGACTGTCAAGGTCCATAGATTTTGGCCCTCAACAGCCTAAAAATACCAGGCTGCAGCAGCCCCACAATTGGCGCATCCAACTGCCCTGTAGCTTTGGCAAGTGGGGTAATAAGGGATTAATGTCACCTTTGATTGAACAGTGACAATAAGCCCGGGTAAAAATGGAGAGGCGTCAATAAGACACCGATCCATTATTAATCATAAAGTTTGAAAATGTAAAAAAAAAGACAGCCAGAATAAAGTCTTTTAATGAAATAATACACAACACAGTTTTCCATCTTTACTGTATGCTCATCCTGCGACGCCATTGATCTCCTGTAAAAAAACAAAAATAACAAACCAACACAAATACTCCCTGTCCGACGTAGTCCAAGATAATGAGGGTCCCACGACGAGTCCAGCTCTGCTACATCTGGATGCCAGGCTCAGCCTGACATCAAGACACAGCAGAGCTGCTTACCGAAGAAGATTCCCGGCGGTCACGTCGAATGGATTTCTCACGGCCAGCTGATCGCGAGAGTACAGCTGGCTGAGATTACCCAGTCCCCGGCAGTCACGTGCACTTATCGTGAGAAGCTGCACGTTACCGCCAGGAAGAGGGTAATGGTCGGTCAGCTGTACGATCAGCTGGCAGCGAGAAATCCATTCATCTTTTGACCACCGGGGATCCTCTGGTAAGTGCTGACAGCCCGACACTGACACTCTCGGGAAGTTCCTGTGTCACGTACTTCCTTCTGTGTCACAGGAACTCCCCATATACTAAGTAATTACTGCTGACACTTCCGATTCCGGTATCCGATTTGCAAAAAGTATCGGAACTCAGAATCTGAATTCCTATACCGCGAATATCGGCCGATACCCGATATTTGCAGTATCGGAATGCTCAACACTAATCGGGACCCCACGCTGACTTTGCAAGGTCTCCGATCTAAGGGCAGAGGGGCGATCACCATGACATGTACAGTACAGACCAAAAGTTTGGACACACCTTCTCATTTAAAGATTTTTCTGTATTTTCATGACTGTGAAAATTGTACATTCACACTGAAGGCATCAAAACTATGAATTAACACATGTGGAATTATATACTTAACAAAAAAGTGTCTAACAACTGAAATTATGTCTTATATTCTAGGTTCTTCAAAGTAGCCACCTTTTGCTTTGATGAGTGCTTTGCACACTCTTGGCATTCTCTTGATGAGCTGCAAGAGGTAGTCACCGGAAATGGTCTTCCAACAATCTTGAAGGAGTTCCCAGAGATGCTTAGCACTTGTTGGCCCTTTTGCCTTCACTCTGCGGTCTAGCTTACCCCAAACCATCTCGAATGGGTTCAGGTCTGGTGACTGTGAGGGCCATGTCTCTCTCGTTCTTGTTCATATAGCCCTTACACAGCCTGGAGGTGTGTTTGGGGTCATTGTCCTGCTGAAAAATAAATGATGGTCCAACTAAACGCAAACCGAATGGAATAACATTTCGCTGCCAGATGCTGTGGTAGCCATGCTGGTTCAGTATGCCTTCAATTTTGAATAAATCCCTAACAGTGACACCAGAAAAGCACCCCCACACCATCACACCTCCTCCTCCATGCTTCACGGTGGGAACCAGGCATGTAGAGTCCATCCGTTCACCTTTTCTGAGTCGCACAAAGACACTGTGATTGGAACCAAAGATCACAAATTTGGACTCATCAGACCAAAGCACAGATTTCCACTGGTCTAATGTCCATTTCTTGTGTTCTTTAGCCCAAACAAGTCTCTTCTGCTTGTTGCCTGTCCTTAGCAGTGGTTTCCTAGCAGCTATTTTACCATGAATGCCTGCTGCACAAAGTCTTCACTTAACAGTTGTTGTAGGAATGTGTCTGCTGCTGGAACTCTGTGTGGCATTGACCTGGTCTCTAATCTGAGCTGCTGTAAACCTGCGATTTCTGAGGCTCGTGACTCGGATAAACTTATCCTCAGAAGCAGAGGTGACTCTTGGTCTTCCTTTCCTGGGGCCGTCCTCATGTGAGCCAGTTTCTTTGTAGCGCTTGATGGTTTTTGCAATTGCACTTGGGGACACTTTCAAAGTTTTCCCAATTTTTTGGCTTACTGACCTTCATTTCTTAAAGTAATGATGGCCACTCGTTTTTCTTTACTTAGCTGCTTTTTTCTTGTGATAATACAAATTCTAATAGTCTATTCAGTAGGACTATCAGCTGTGTATCCACCAGACTTCTGCACAACACAACTGATGGTCACAACCCCATTTATAAGGCCAGAAATCCCACTTATTAAACCTGACAGTGCACACCTGTGAAGTGAAAACCATTTCCGGTGACTACCTCTTGAGAATGCCAAGAGTATGCAAAGCAGTCATTAAAAAGCAAAAGGTGGCTACTTTGAAGAACCTAGAATATAAGACATAATTTCAGTTGTTATACACTTTTTTGTTAAGTATATAATTCCACATGTGTTAATTCATAGTTTTGAAGCCTTCAGTGTGAATGTACAATTTTCATAGTCATGAAAATACAGAAAAATCTTTAAATGAGAAGGTGTGTCCAAACTTTTGGTCTGTACTGTATAATTACTGCATTTGTCGGGAAGTGCTTCACGATCTTGACGTATATATAATGCAAATGTCTGGATGGAATTATGAATGAAAATTTTTTTTTAATTTTTAAAATATAATTTAACCCTTTTCCGACATTGTGCGTAATAGAGCGCCCAAGTCGGAATCCCTCCCTTTGATGTAGGCTCTGGCATTGAGCTCATATCTTTCCCGACACATGTCAGCTGTTTTGAACAGCTGACATGTGCCTCTAATACCCGTGGGTGGAATCGCGATCCACCCGTGGCTGTTAACCTATTAAATGCCGCTGTCAATCTCACCGGGGTCACCGCAGTTCAGCCCAGCTGGTAACGGAGCATCATTGACCGGATCTAACTTCTATGATGTCTCAACCTGTCACTGAGGCCACACTCGCAGCAGCTCAGTCACCAGTGGTTCTCAGCTTGTACGGTCGCATCTTGCCACTGTCCAGGTTGAAAAATGTTTATCCTCCAGATATGGATTACAGCGTGAGACAGAACGATGGACAGGTGTGGTATATTGTTGTTTTTTTTATTTTAGTTTATTACAGGAGACTGAGGGCTTCGGTGGAATTAGGTGAGGTCGTAAGTATGGTTTATTAAGATTATTAAAGGCGTCTGTGTCATTCTTTCAATTAAAGGATTTTTTTTATGGGTGTCTGTGTTTCCTTGCTGTAACGCTGGTGTGTTTGAGCCTTGTTTCCCCTGCATTACTCTGCATGTCTGTGCTTTTACCCTTTGATCCTTTCCCCCTAATCAGCTGGGATACTGTTGTCTGTTACCTGTGTGGCTGCTGCACAGTCACCTGCTCTGCTGTGTAGCCATACATGTGTTGTAGAGTCTTGTGTTATGTTTCGGTAGGTGAGGAGAGTAAGCAAAAAACGGCAATACACCAGAGAGGCTGGAACCTATTGGATTGCAGTAACCTGAACTAACCACACAACTAGAGGTAGCCGTGGAGCGTTCCTACGTTGATCCTAGACGCCTCCTCACAGCCTGAGAGATAACTACACCTAAAGGCAGAAAGATGAAAGCTATCTGCCCCGGAGCAGATCCCCAAAGAAAATAGGAAGCCCCCAAACATGTAATGGCGGTTAGACAAGAGGAAGCACGGACACAGACAGAAAACAGAATGAGCAAACGCTGGGTCCCAATTTGTCTAGACAGAAAAGTACAGGAAAGGACACTCACTGCAATCCAAAAAAAACCCTAAAAAAAAACAGCTCTACTGATTGCAAAAACACCTGAGATCACATGACCTCTACCACCTAAATCAGTTCTCTGGTGTAACAAAACTAAGCCGAAGCCACTGAAAAAACAGGAAAAAGCAAATGAACAAACAACAGTGGCTCCAGACAAACCGAGAGGAGCACAAGCACCCCGGAGGGGACCTGGCTGACCTCCACAGAAGTGCAGGGAACAATGCAAAAAGCAAGAACAAAAACAAAAGCAGAAAATATCTTATCTGATAGCAGAAGATGCAGGCAAGACTCAGCAAGCTTCCAAATGAACCAGGAACCACAATTGAGACAAGAACAATTGATCACCGGCAACCATCATGGGAGAGAACCTCCCTTATATCAGACCTGTCCGTGATCCCAGATTGCCAATCCTCGCTGAAAGGTTCAGTACTGTCAGTAACCACCAGAGGGAGCCTCTGCTCAGAAACCATTTTTAGCACATTCACAACAGTACCCCCCTTGAGGAGGGGTCACCGAACCCTCATTTGTGCAACCAGGTCGATCAGGATGAGCTCGGTGATAGGCACGGATCAGTCTCCTAGCATGGATGTCCGAAGCAAACACCCAAGAATTGTCCTCCTGACCATAACCTCTCCACTTAACCAAATACTGGAGTTTCCGTCTAGATAAACGAGAATCCAATATTTTCTCAACCACATACTCCAGATTGCCCTCAACCAAAACAGGGTCAGGAGTCGCAGCCACAGGAACCACTGGCTCGACAAACCTCTTCAATAAGGACTTGTGGAACAAGTTATGGATCTTAAATGTCCCTGGAAGAAGCAAACGGAAGGAAACAGGATTAAGAATCTCCATGATCTTATAAGGTCCAATGAACCTAGGCTTAAATGTTATGATTTGGTAACTGAGGAGTGCAGGTAAAAAAGGAAATACACCAGAGCAGTTG
Source organism: Oophaga sylvatica (assembly GCA_033576555.1). Lineage (NCBI taxonomy): Eukaryota > Metazoa > Chordata > Amphibia > Anura > Dendrobatidae > Oophaga > Oophaga sylvatica. The sequence continues at coordinate 20,052 of JARQOD010002048.1, forward strand.
GAATCTATGAGATTGCAGTACCCTGACTAACCACCACAACTAGAGGCAGCCGTGGAGCGTTCCTACGTTGGTCCTAGACGCCTCGTCACAGCCTGAGAAACTAACTATACCTAAAGATAGAAAGAGGAAAGCTATCTGCCCCGGAGCAGATCCCCAAAGAACATAGAAAGCCCCCAAACATGTAATGGCGGTTAGACAAGAAGAAATACTGACACAGACAGAAAATAGTAAGAGCAAACGTTGGGGCCCAAACTATCTAAATAGAAAAGGATAGGAAGGGCACTTACTGCAATCCCAAAAAACCTGAAAAGCACCAACTCTACTAATTTCAAAAACACCTGAGATCACACGACCTCTACCACCTAAATTAGTTCTCTGGTGTAACAAAATCAAAACAGCAGCCACTGAAAAAACTGGAAAAAGCAAATGTACAAAACATCAGTGGCTGAACAAAACTGAGAGGGCAAAAGCCCCCGGAGGGGACCCTGAAGCCCCCACAGAAGTGCAGGACAAAATGCAAAAATCAAGCACAAAAACAAAAAGAAGAAACTGTCTTATCTGATAGCAGGAGATGCAGACACGACACAGCAGGCTACAAAAGAAACAGGAATCAAGGATTGAGACCAGAACAATTGATCACCGGCAACCCTGATGGGAAGGTGACTCCCTTAAATAAGACCAGTCAGTAACACCTGATTCCCAATCCTCACAATCTTCACTGGACAGTCCAGTACCGCTTGTAACCACCAGAGGGAGCCTCTGCTCAGAACTCATTTCAAGTCCATTCACAACAGTACCCCCCCCCTTGAGGAGGGGTCAACGAACCCTCACTTGAGCAACCAGGTCGGTCAGGATGAGTTCTATGATACGCACGGATGAGTCTCCTAGCATGGATGTCCGAAGCAAACACCCAAGAATTGTCTTCCTGACCATAACCTCTCCACTTAACCAAATACTGGAGTTTCCGTCTAGAAAAACGAGAATTCAATATTTCTCAACCACAAACTCCATATTGCCCTCAACCAGAACAGGGTCAGGAGGCAAAGCAGTAGGAACCACTGGCTCAACAAACCTCTTCAACAAGGACTTGTGGAACACGTTATGGATCTTAAATGTCCCTGGAAGAAGCAAACGAAAATAAACAGGATTAAGAATCTCCATGATCTTATAAGGTCCAATGAACCTAGGCTTAAATTTAGGAGATGCCACTCTCATAGGAATATTTTTTGAGGACAACTAGACCAAGTCCCCCACTTTAAACCGAGGACCATCAGTCCTATGCGGGTTAGCAAACCGCTGGGCCCTCTCCTGAGAGAGGGACAACCTCTCCACTACCTGGTCCCAAATCTGTTGCATACGCTCCACAACAGAGTCAACACCTGGACAGGCAGAAGCCTTCATCTGTCCTGAAGAAAATCGAGGGTGAAACCCAGAATTACAGAAAAATGGAGACATCAAAGTGGCAGAGCTAGCCCTATTATTAAGAGCAAACTCAGCCAAAGGCAAAAAAGAGACCCAGTCATCCTGATCAGCAGACACAAAGCATCTTAGATAAGTCTCCAATGTCTGGTTTGTTCTCTCAGTTTGACCATTGGTCTGAGGATGAAACGCCGAGGAGAAAGACAACTGAACACCAAGCTTAGAACAAAAGGTCCTCCAAAATCTGGAAACAAACTGGACTCCTCTGTCAGACACAATGTTCTCAGGAATGCCGTGTAAACGAACCACGTGCTGAAGGAACAAAGGCACCAATTCAGAGAGGAAGGCAACTTAGGTAATGGCTAGTGTTGAGCGATACTGCTCGATATCTAAAAATATCGGATCGGAATGGTATCGCCGATATCACTAAATATCGTCGATATCCGATTCCGATACCGGAAGTCCCATGTAAGTCTATGGGAACAAAATATCGCAACAAAAAAAACCCTTTCTTTCGTTGTAAACACAAAATATACACACATAGAATACATATATATATATATATACATGTCATTGTGACATATATATATACATATATTTATAGTTTATACACTTCTACATAGTAAAATAGACTCTGATTCAATTGCCGGGTAAAGCCGTGACATACCCCATAGAAGTCGACGGGCTCGGTGCCAAGTACCCCCAAAACCTCTGGTCTCTGTGCGACTCAACTTGGGCGTCACGAACAGGATTCTGTAGCTCGCTATAAGCGAGTCCTGTGTGCCTGAATTGAACTGGTTTTGTGCTTGAGAATTGCTAAAATCATCAGAGAATGTATTTGCCATTTTTCCGCCATATCTGCGTCACGACGAGGCACTGGTGAAGAAGAAGGACGTGCTCTTCGTGGGTGTACACTCACTCAGTGGCGCGAAAACGATGGCCGACCACTCTAAATGTTACTGCAATGTAAGATCGTGCCCCACAGCTCTTCAGTTCTGCCTCCTCATCCTCCTCAGTGTGCGGAAACTAACACGAAGGTCCCGCCTCCCTACAAAAGAGGGGCCCTCTCCAGATGCTAATGACACATGTGACTTGGCAGAGATGGCTAATGGACACGAGCAGAAGTGTGAAGGGATGGAGCAGTCAGAGCTCTCCCCCCACGGAAGCGACCCGATCGCCACGGAACCACCGTTGGGCACCCGGCCTGGAAACCCTCCTACGATGCAAGAAGCGGAGGATACCCTAAGAGGCCTGGCCCGGCACCGGGAGGAGGTCGCCAGGATGGAAGCCAGCTGGCGTGCCCTAAAACTAAACTTGGAGCGGCGCCAATCCCTCTTACCTGAAGTGTCTGTACCGGAAGGTGAGGCACCCGTTCTAGTAGAGGAGTCCGTGCGAACATCCCAGCCCTTGCAATGTGATCCGGTTGACGTTGTCGCAGTGGAGGCACCCGTTCGTGCAAAAAACTCTGCACCGGCAGCACCCCAGATCCCGCTGTCTGCCCCCGTCGCTGAGACAGAAGAAGCGACACCCGTCCTCATGGAGGAGGCCGCGCAGGCACCAGAGCACTACCTGCCTGTACCGGAGCCCCGACTGTCATCTGTTCCAGAGCCGGCTGCTTCCTCCGCAGGTGAGCGCCGCCAGGACTGGGGGCGCCAGGAGAGCTGCCGCAAACCGGACATCCTAAGCTGGCATTTGATGGTGGAGACATGGAGCAGCTGGTGGAGGAGAATTACAACCGGCGTCAGGAGGAAGAGTGGAGACGTTGGGAGCGGGAAGCAGAGCGACAAAGGGAGCAGCGAGAATCCCAAAAGCTTCTGCAACGTCAACTGGAGAAGGACCGGGCAGATAAGGACCAGATGAGAAAAGATAAAGGAACCCTGTGGGAGCCGCGGCGTAAGGGTGCAGTACGGAGCTTTAAATTGAAAGGTGGTTGGGGCTTCATCCAGGAGCCTGGACTTTATTTAGTAGTCTTTGTGACCCGGCGGGACGTGGAGACTCACCTCCCAGAAGGACACCCGGGGAGGGACCTGTTGCCAGGAGACTTGGTGACTTACACCCGACACTGGGGTTACAATGGATGGTACGCCCTAAATGTTACCAGGTGCGACCCCTACTCCCCAGAGTGTCAGGAACCTGTGAGACCCTCGGAGCCTTCACCTCCCACATCCAAGCCTCTGCACAAGTGCCCACCCCACGCCGTAAATCTCCCCAGCCTCCCTCAGTGGTCTCCTCAGCAGCCCCAGCTATGGACATGATAACTATAGCTGGCCCGTACCCGGCGCCTGTTAGGCCCCCTGGGGTTCGTTCAGTCCGTGACATAGGGCTCCAGACCCGGAGGGAGATGAAAGAGGTGGCCACACAGACACAGATAGCGGGTCACGACTTGACTGTACAGGCCACACGACGTCATCAGGTCCTGGTGGTCCTTGGTGTCTCGGATGTTTGGCAAGCATCAGAACAGTACCAGGTGGTACCTGGAACACCCCTGCCAAAGAATTATAAATAACCCGGACAGGGTCCCTGTATGTAAATAGTTAAATTGTTGATGTACCCGGACGGGTGAATGTTCATAAAAAATTTTTTTAATTTAATAAAAAACACAACACAGTTTTCATTACTTTTATTACAGTCTCATCCTGCGACGCCATCGATCTCCTGTAAAAAAATGAAAAAAAAACCAGCAGTATACCACCTGTCCGACGCAGTCCATAGTAACGAGTGTCCCACGACGATCCAGCTCTGCTACATCAGAATGACAGGCAGAGCCTGTCATCCCGGCGCAGCACAGCTGATTACCTGCTTCCCCGGCGGTGACGTCATCGGACTGGTTTACGGCCGGGATTACCCTGCAGTCACTGCAGTTATCGCGAAAAACTGCATGTGACCGCCAGGGAGAAGATAATGGCGGCCATCAAGCAGTCCAGGACGTGACCGCCGGAGATCTTCTGCCAGGTAAGTTCCGCTGACTCCTGACAGACCCGACCGACGGACACTCACAGTGACAGTGACAAATCCGATTCCGGTATCCGATATGACGAAAATATCGGTACTCGGAATCGAAAGCCCGATACAGCTAATATCGGCTGATACCCGATATTTGCAGTATCGTATCGCTCAACACTAGTAATGGCACAAGATGTATCATCTTGGAAAACCTATCACAAATCACCCAGATGACGGTCATTCTCTGAGAAACAGGGAGGTCGGAAATGAAATCCATAGAGATATGGGTCCATGGTCTCTTGGGCACAGGCAATGGCATCAACAAACCACTAGAGCGAGAGCAAGGCTTGGAGCGAGAGCAAGTCCCGCAGGACTGCACAAATTCCCTGACATCATGAGACAAGGTAGGCCACCAAAAGGACCGACTAACCAAGTCTCTGGTACTAAAAATTCCGGGATGACCGGCCAACGCGGAACAATGAATCTCAGACATCACACTCTTTTTCCACTGGTCCGGGACAAACAATTTCCCAACAGCGCTCGGGCCTATCCTCCTGACACCCCTCCAGAGCCAGTCTCAAATTGGGCGAGATGGCGGAAAGAACTACACCTTCTTTCAAAATAACAGAAGGATCAGATACCTCAGGAGAGTCCGCAAGGAAACTCCTCGAGAGGGCATCCGCCTTAACATTCTTAGTGCCAGGAAGAAAGGAAACCACAAAATTAAAATGTGTGAAAAACAAGGCCCACCTGGCCTGTCTAGGATTAAGTCGCTTGGCAGATTCCAGATAAACCAGATTCTTATGGTCCGTAAGGACCACCACCTGATGTTTGGCTCCCTCCAGCAAATGTCTCCACTTCATGGCCAATAACTCCCGATTACCCACGTCATAATTACGTTCAGTAGGAGAAAATTTTCGAGAGAAAAAGGCACAAGGGTTACTTTTAGAGGTCTCTGGATCTCTTTGGGACAAAACGGCACCTGCCCCAATTTCAGAGGCATCAACCTCCACCTGAAATGGCAGAGAAACATCAGGCTGCCGTAGAACAGGAGCAGAAGTGAATCTCTGCTTAAGTTCCTGAAATGCAGAGACTGCCTCAGGAGGCCAATTCACCACATCAGAACCCTTTTTGGTCAAATCAGTTAATGGTTTAACAATAACCGAGAAATTACCAATAAATTTACGATAAAAATTGGCAAAACCCAAAAATCTTTGAAGAGCCTTTAATGAAGTAGGTTGGACCCAATCACAGATGGCCTGAACCTTGACCGGGTCCATTTCAATAACAGATGGGGACAAAATGAATCCCAAAAATGAGATCCTCTGTACGCCAAAAAGACACTTTGATCCCATCACATACAGAGCATTCTCTCTCAAAATCTGGAATACAGTTCGAACATGTTTCACATGAGAGTCCCAGTCATTATAAAAAATCAAGATATCATCCAAATAAACAATCAGAAATTTATCCACAAAATCCCTGAAAATGTCATTCATGAAGGACTGGAAGACAGAAGGAGCATTAGTGAGCCCAAAGGGCATCACAAGGTACTCAAAATGCCCCTCAGGGGTGTTAAATGCCGTCTTCCATTCATCCCCGTGCTTAATGCGAATAAGGTTATATGCCCCCCTGAGGTCAAGCTTGGTAAACCAAGTAGCGTTTTTCACCCTGGAAAACAGGTCAGAAATCAAGGGTAACGGATATTGATATTTCACAGTAATATTGTTCAAAAGACGATAATCAATACACGCCTTAATGAACCATCCTTTTTGGCCACAAAGAAAAAACCGGCACCTAAGGGTGAAGAGGATGGTCTGATATGACCCTTCTCCAATGACTCCTTGATATAAGACCGCATAGCGTCATGTTCAGGTACAGACAAGTTAAAAAGGCGACCTTTAGGGAATTTACTACCAGGCACTAATTCAATAGAGCAGTCATAGCTCCTATGGGGAGGCAAGGATGCAGATTTACTTTCGCTAAACACATCAGAAAAATCAATCAAAAAGTCAGGAACATCCTGAGCCTGGGGGGAGGCAGAAAAAAACAGGAGTGTTGGTATTAACACATTGGCAGCCCCAACTGGTTACAGACACAGATTTCCAATCCAAAACAGGATTATGAGACTGTAACCAAGGGAAACCCAGCACGATAATGTCATGCAGATTAAACAGAACCAAAAATTTGCAGCTCTCCTGATGATCAGGTTCAACCCTCATTATCACCTGAGTAGAGAACTGAGGTTTATTCTCAGCCAAAGGGGTAGAATCGATCCCCAGTAGGGGAATAGATTTCTGTAGGGGTATCAAGGGAAACCCGCAACGTTTAGCAAAATCAAAATCCATCAGGTTAATAGCTGCTCCCGAATCAACGAAAGCCTGAGCAGAAAATGAGGACAGAGAGCATATCAGATTAACACTTAATAAAAACTTAGTCTGAACACTACCCAAGACAACTGAGCGTGCAAAACGTCTTCCCCGCTTAGGGCAGACTGAAATAGCATGAGAGGCATCACCACAGTAGAAACATAACCCATTGTGCTTTCGAAACTCATGACGCTGTGCCCCAGAAACCACTCTATCACACTGCATGGGTTCAGAAGCAGGTTCACAAGGCAACACTATTCCACGCATACTTCTCCGCTCACGCAAACGTCTGTCAATTTGAATCGCTAATGACATAGAATCATTGAGACCAGAGGGGACAGGGAATCCCACCATAACATCCTTTACATTATCTGACAGACCCTTCCGAAAAAGGGCTGCCAAAGCGTCGTCATTCCATTTGGTCAGGACTGCCCACCTGCGGAATCTCTGACAGTATAACTCAGCGTCATCAAGCCCCTGATTTAATGCCAACAAGGCTTTTTCAGCTTGATCAGTGACATTAGGCTCATCGTACAATAACCCCAAAGCCTGAAAAAATGCATCAACATCACTCAAAACAGGATCCCCAGGTGTCAGGGAAAAAGCCCAATCCTGAGGATCGCCGCGCAGGAGAGAGATGACAATTTGAACCTGCTGCGCTGCGTTCCCTGAGGACTTAGATTTTAAGGCAAAAAACAATTTACAATTATTTTTGAAATTCAGAAACTTGGCTCGATCCCCCAAAAACAAATCTGGCATGGGAATCCTAGGTTCCACAACAGGCAACCTAGCAAGATAGGTAGCAATACTCCGAACCTCAGTGGCAAGCTGATCCACACGGCCAGACAACTGTGCAAACTCCATTGAGAGAAAAAATCCTCCCCAGCACCCAGAGATACAGAGGGAAAAAAAAAATGCAACAAACAGAAAAATATCTCTGACAACTCTGACAACCTTTTTTTTTTCTTTCACAATATTTTTCCCTTCTGTGAGTACCATATAATTTTCAGTTATGGCCGGTGATACTGTTATGATTTGGTAACTGAGGAGTGCAGGTAAAAAAGGAAATACACCAGAGCAGTTGGAATCTATGAGATTGCAGTACCCTGACTAACCACCACAATTAGAGGCAGCCGTGGAGCGTTCCTACGTTGGTCCTAGACGCCTCGTCACAGCCTGAGAAACTAACTATACCTAAAGATAGAAAGAGGAAAGCTATCTGCCCCGGAGCAGATCCCCAAAGAACATAGAAAGCCCCCAAACATGTAATGGCGGTTAGACAAGAAGAAATACTGACACAGACAGAAAATAGTAAGAGCAAACGTTGGGGCCCAAACTATCTAAATAGAAAAGGATAGGAAGGGCACTTACTGCAATCCCAAAAAACCCTGAAAAGCACCAACTCTACTAATTTCAAAAACACCTGAGATCACACGACCTCTACCACCTAAATTAGTTCTCTAGTGTAACAAAATCAAAACAGCAGCCACTGAAAAAACTGGAAAAAGCAAATGTACAAAACATCAGTGGCTGAACAAAACTGAGATGGCAAAAGCCCCCGGAGGGGACCCTGAAGGCCCCCACAGAAGTGCAGGACAAAATGCAAAAATCAAGCACAAAAACAAAAAGAAGAAAATGTCTTATCTGATAGCAGGAGATGCAGACACGACACAGCAGGCTACAAAGGAAACAGGAATCAAGGATTGAGACCAGAACAATTGATCACCGGCAACCCTGATGGGAAGGTGACTCCCTTAAATAAGACCAGTCAGTAACACCTGATTCCCAATCCTCACAATCTTCACTGGAAAGTCCAGTACCGCTTGTAACCACCAGAGGGAGCCTCTGCTCAGAACTCATTTCAAGTCCATTCACAACACTTAAACTTTGGAGATGCAACCCTCATAGGGATATTTCTTGAGGACAACCAAACCAAGTACCCCACTTTAAACCAAGGACTATCAGTCCTATGCCAGTTGGCAAACCGTTGGACCTTCTCCTGAGAGAGAGACAACCTCTCCACTACCTTGTCCCAAATCTGCTGCATTCGCTCCACAACAGAGTCAACACCCGGACAGACAAAAGCCTCTGCCTGTCCCGAAGAAAATCGAGGGTGAAACCCAAAATTGCAGAAAAATTGAGACATCAAGGTGGCAGAGCTAGCCCTATTATTAAGAGCAAACTCAGCCAAAGGCAAAAAAGAGACCCAGTCATCTTGATCAGCAGACACAAAACATCTCAAATAAGTCTCCAAGGTCTGGTTTGTTCTCTCGGTTTGTCCATTAGTCTGAGGATGAAAAGCAGAGGAGAAAGATAATTGAACACCAAGTTTAGAACAAAATGTCCTCCAAAATCTGGAAACAAACTGGACTCCTCTGTCAGACACAATGTTTCCGGAATGCCAGGTAACCGAACCACGTGCTGAAGGAACAAAGGCACCAATTCGGAGGAGGAAGGTAACTTAGGTAATGGCACAAGATGTATCATCTTGAAAAACCTATCACAGATTACCCAGATAACGGTCATTCTCTGAGAAACAGGGAGGTCGGAAATAAAATCCATAGAGATATGGGTCCATGGCCTCTTGGGCACAGGTAATGGCATTAACAAACCACTAGAGCGAGAGCAAGGCTTGGAGTGAGAGCAAGTCCCACAGGACTGCACAAATTCCCTGACGTCACGAGACAAAGTAGGCCACCAAAAGGACCGATTCACCAAGTCTCTGGTACTAAAAATCCCGGGATGACCAGTCAACGCGAAACAATGAATCTCAGACATCACACGCTTCTTCCACTGGTCTGGGACAAACAATTTCCCAATAGGGCAGCGCTCAGGTTTATCCTCCTGACACCCTTCCAGAGCAAGTCTCAAATTGGGCGAGATGGCGGAAAGAACTACACCCTCTTTCAAAATAACAGTAGGATCAGATATCTCAGGAGAGTCCGCAAAGAAACTCCTCGAGAGGGCATCCGCCTTAACATTCTTAGTGCCAGGAAGAAAAGAAACCACAAAATTAAAACGTGTGAAAAACAAGGCCCACTTGGCCTGTTTAGGATTAAGTCGCTTGGCTGATTCCAGATAAACCAGATTCTTATGGTCCGTGAGGACCACCACCTGATGTTTGGCTCCTTCCAGGCAATGTCTCCACTCTTCAAAGGCCCACTTCATGGCCAATAACTCCCGATTACCCACGTCATAATTACGTTCAGTTGGAGAAAATTTTCGAGAGAAAAAGGCACAAGGGTTACTCTTAGAGGTCTCTGGATCTCTTTGGGACAAAACGGCACCTGCCCCATTTTCAGAGGCATCAACCTCCACCTGAAACGGTAGAGAAACATCAGGCTGCCGTAGAACAGGAGCAGAAGTGAATCTCTGCTTAAGTTCCTGAAACGCAGAGACTGCCTCAGGAGGCCAATTCACCACATCAGAACCCTTTTTGGTCAAATCAGTCAATGGTTTAACAATACCGGAGAAATTACCAATAAATTTACGATAAAAATTGGCAAAACCCAAAAATCTCTGAAGAGCCTTTAATGAAGTAGGTTGGACCCAATCACAGATGGCCTGAACCTTGACCGGGTCCATTTCAATAACAGACGGAGACAAAATGAATCCCAGAAATGAGACCTTCTGTACTCCAAAAAGACACTTTGATTCCTTCACATACAGTGCATTCTCTCTCAAAATCTGGAACACAGTCCGAAAATGTTTCACATGAGAGTCCCAGTCATTGGAAAAAATCAAGATATCATCCAAATAAACAATCAGAAATTTATCCACAAAACCCTGAAAATATCATTCATGAAGGATTGGAAGACGGAAGGAGCATTAGTGAGCCCAAAGGGCATCACTAGGTACTCAAAATGCCCCTCTGGGGTATTAAACGCCGTCTTCCATTAATCCCCGAGCTTAATGCGAATAAGGTTATACGGCCCCCTGAGGTCAAGCTTGGTAAACCAACTAGCACTTTTCACCCTGGAAAACAGGTCAGAAATCAAGGGTAACGGATATTGATACTTCACAGTGATCTTATTCAAGAGACGATAATCAATACACGGCCTCAATGAACCATCCTTTTTGGCCACAAATAAAAAACCAGCACCCAAGGGTGAAGAGGATGGTCTGATATGACCCTTCTCCAATGACTCCTTGATATAAGATCGCATAGCATCGTGTTCAGGTACAGACAAGTTAAAAAGGCGACCTTCAGGAAATTTATTTAATTCAATAGCGCAATCATAGCTCCTATGAGGGAGCAAGGATGCAGATTTACTTTCACTAAATACATCCGAAAAATCAGTCAAAAAGTCAGGAACATCCTGAGACTGAGGAGAGGCTGAAAAAACAGGAGTGTCGGCATTAACACATTGGCAGCCCCAACTGGTCACAGACACAGATTTCCAATCCAAAACAGGATTATGAGACTGTAACCAAGGGAAACCTAGTACAATAATGTCATGCAGATTATACAGCACCAGAAATTTGCAACTCTCCTGATGATCTGGTTCAACCCTCATTATCACCTGAGTAGAAAACTGGGGTTTATTCTCCGTCAAAGGGGTAGAATCAATGCCCAGTAGGAAAATAGACTTCCGCAGGGGTATCATGGGAAACCCACAACGTTTGACAAAGTCAAAATCCATCAGGTTAATAGCTGCTCCTGAATCAACAAAAGCCTGAGCAGAAAATGTGGACAGGGAGCAAATCAGGGTAACAGTCAACAGAAATTTAGTCTGAACACTACCCAAGACAACTGAGCGTGCAAAACGTTTTTCCCGTTTAGGGCAGACTGAAATAGCATGAGAGGCGTCACCACAGTAGAAACATAACCTATTGCGCTTTCGAAACTCATGACGCTGTGCCCCAGAAGTCACTCTATTACATTGCATGGGCTCAGAAGCTGGCTCACAAGGCAACACTATCTCACGCATACCTCTGCGCTCACGCAAACGTCTGTCAATTTGAATAGCCAATGACATAGAATCATTGAGACCAGAGAGAGCAGGGAATCTCACCATAACATCCTTTACATTCTCTGACAGCCCTTCCGAAAAAGGGCTGCCAAAGCATCATCATTCCATTTGGTCAGGACTGCCCACTTTTGGAATTTCTGACAGTACAACTCAGCTTCTTCAAGACCCTGATTTAATGCCAACAAGGTTTTTTCAGCTTGATCAGTGACATTAGGTTCATCGTACAATAACCCCAGAGCCAGAAAAAATGCATCAATATCATTCAAAACAGGATCCCCAGGTGTCAGGGAAAAAGCCCAATCCTGAGGATCGCCGCGCAGGAGAGAGATGACAATTTGAACCTGCTGTGCTGCGTTCCCTGAGGACTTAGGCTTCAAGGCAAAAAACAACTTACAGTTATTTTTGAAATTCAGAAATTTAGCCCGATCCCCTAAAAACAAATCTGGCATGGGAATCCTAGGTTCCACAACCGGCAACCTAGCAAGATAGGTAGCAATACTCCGAACCTCAGTGGCAAGCTGATCCACACAGCCAGACAACTGTGCAAGCTCCATTGAGAGAAAAAATAAAATCCCCCTCAGCACCCAGAGAGAAAGAGGGAAAAAATGCAATAAGCAGGGAAAAAAATAAAATAAAATCTCTGATAACTCTGACAACTTTTTTTTTTTTTTTTTTCCCCACACTATTTTTCCCTTCTGTGAGTACCATATAATTTTCAGTTTTTAGGGCCGGTGATACTGTTTTGTTTCGGTAGCTGAGCAGAGTAAGCAAAAAACGGCAATACACCAGAGAGGCTGGAACCTATTGGATTGCAGTAACCTGAACTAACCACACAACTAGAGGTAGCCGTGGAGCATTCCTACGTTGATCCTAGACGCCTCGTCACAGCCTGAGAGATAACTACACCTAAAGGCAGAAAGATGAAAGCTATCTGCCCTGGAGCAGATCCCCAAAGAAAATAGGAAGCCCCCAAACATGTAATGGGGGTTAGACAAGAGGAAGCACGGACACAGACAGAAAACAGAATGAGCAAACGCTGGGGCCCAATCCGTCTAGACAGAAAAGTACAGGAAAGGACACTCACTGCAATCCAAAAAACAACCTCTAAAAAAAAACAGCTCTACTGATTGCAAAAACACCTGAGATCACACGACCTCTACCACCTAAATCAGTTCTCTGGTGTAACAAAACTAAGCCGCAGCCACTGAAAAAACAGGAAAAAGCAAATTAACAAACAGTGGCTCCAGAAAAACCGAGAGGAGCACAAGCCCCCCGGAGGGGACCTGGCTGACCTCCACAGAAGTGCAGGGAACAATGCAAAAAGCAAGCACAAAAACAAAAGCAGAAAATATCTTATCTGATAGCAGAAGATGCAGGCAAGACTCAGCAAGCTTCCAAATGAACCAGGAACCACAATTGAGACAAGAACAATTGATCACCAGCAACCATCATGGGAGAGAACCTCCCTTATATCAGATCAGTCCGTGATCCCAGATTGCCAATCCTCGCTGAAAGGTTCAGTACTGTCAGTAACCACCAGAGGGAGCCTCTGCTCAGAAACCATTTTTAGCACATTCACAACAGTCTTGGCTGCACTGCACGACCCTCCGCATGTGCCATCCCTCGCTGCCACTGTGGAAGCTATTCGCGGGTTGAGAGGTCCTCTACAGCTGGTCCATGACTTTCCACATGTGTCCAGGCTTGCAGCCACTGCCTGATGTCCTAGGCCTCAGTTCCTGTTCTGGCTATGCTGTACTGGTTCCTGTCTGTGCTTAGGGTTTGTGCAGCCACACCTTCCCTGCTTTTATTAAGGGCAGTGTGTGCACTTAAATTGCTGTCCCCAGCCTATTGCTGAAGGGCAGTTCCTATTTAAAGTTCCTTTTCTCTGTTGGGCATTGCCAGAGCTTCTCATTAGGTTCCTGAACCTAGCCATGTGTGTTTGGTCCTCCATGTTGCTCCTGGTCTGCCTTTTCTTCAGCTACTGTTCTGCCTGCTATCAGTTCTAGGAAAGCTGCTGTCTTTGTCCCTGGACCCATCTTGTCTATGTGTTGGTACCAAAGTCTTTGCTTTGAACGTGGATTCCTGCTGTCTAATATTCTTGTAGTCCTTCTGTGTCTGGAATTATGTACTCAGTGACTTTCTGGTCCGAGCCTGCAGTGCTTGCACCATACCGCTTGAGTTCCTTTCTGGGTCGTGTTAGATGTACAGATCTTGGTGACCTCTGTCTGATGCCTGGAGCCTGATGACCACTGTCTGGTGCCTGGAGCTTGATGACGGCTGCTCGCTGTCCTGCCGGTGTCCCAGATACTCTGCCGGTGTCACAGATACCCTGCCGATGTCCCTGATGTCCTGAAGGTGTCTCTGATATCATGCCTCTACGTCCTGATGTTCCCTGCCTGGAGCAGTGTCTGTAGTCCGGAGTCCAGATGTCTTGCCTTTGTCCTAGATGTCCAGCTTGTGTCCAGATGTCCAGTACATGGTCCTGGGGGTTTAGCTGGTGTTCCAGAGCTGGTCCCACTTGTGCTCCTGGACGGGCTCCTCCTCCATGTTCCTGGGGAGTCTTTAGTCTTGTTTCCTGGTGACTGTTCTGCCTGTGAGTCCTGGATCTGACCAGCCGATGTGCTGAGCTGCTATATCGGTGTTCCTGGATCCATGCTATCCGTGTCCTGCCTGTTCCTTGGGGTCCATACTGTGATTACGTCTGTCCGAGGTTGGTGGCTGATGTTCTCCTGCTGTGTCTGCACTATGCCTGAGAGAGAGGTTCTCCTGATATGCCCGTGCCAGATGACCCTGGACTGCAACAACCCGTGATGACCTCCTGCCATAGTCTGACGTCTGCAGGCCTGTGATGTTCACCCTTCCTTGATGTGCAGAATCAGGAGCCTATCATTATTTTGTCTTGTTCTGTATCGTGACTTTGTTTAAGTAAACTTTGTTTCTTCATAACTGAAGTTGTGTGGTGTCACCTAGTCCTGCATGTCGCCACCTTGCCCACATGCTCAGTTGCCACAGACCCCGGTCACTGCCCTTCCCTAGTTCGGGTAGGCCCGGGTCCCCCTCTGTGGTCCAGTGGGTCCACATTCCCTTACCATCTGGGACGCACGCCCCACGTCATCATGGCCTGGCGTCATGGGAGCATAGGTTAGCTAGGCAAGCTATGCCATGTCCCCCTAGTGTAACAGTTGCAATGTGACTATGGGGTTAGTAATGGGGGTATCTTATTGACGCCTCTCCATTACTTACCTAGGTGTTTGATGTCACCTGGCAATACAAAGGTGACATCAACCCCCTCAATTATCACCCCACTTGCCACCGCTACAGGGCAAGTGGGAAGAGCCAGGCAAAGCACCAGAATTGGCGCATCTAATAGATGTGCCTTTTATGGGCAGCTGCGGGCTGCTATTTTTAGGCTGGGGAGCTAATATCCATGGCCGCTTACCAGTCTGAGAATACCAGCCCCCAGCTGTCTGCTGTAGCAAAGTTGGTTGTCAAAAATGGGGGACCCCACGACGTTTTTTTAATTGTTTATTTAAATAATTCAAAAAACAGCGTGGGGACCCCTCTATTCCTGATAACTAGCCTTGCTGAAGCTGACAACGGAGGGTTGCAGCCCCCAGGTGTGAGTTTTGCCTGGCTGGTTAGCAAAAATACAGGGGAACCCACGCCAGTTTGTTTTTTAATTATTTATTTACAGTGCAGCAGTGGCTGATGAATACTCCCATTCGCTGCTCGTGCTCACTGTAATTAGCGGTAGCAGGTGTCAGATGATGGGAGCAGTTGTCCTACCAGCTGACATCAGTAAGCGGAGGTGAGCTTTATACCTCCGATCACAGCTGCGGGATAACGCTGTCTTTTGACAGCATGAGACCCGCGGCTGTCTGACAGGCGGGGATGATTTCTCTGCCAATCAGAAGCGGTGTTTGCTGCGCTGTCATGCACATGACAGCGTGGAAAGCACTGGATGTTCAGGCCCCCTATTTAAGTGAATAGGGTCCGGGTTCAAGTTCGGGTCCGGATACTGTTCTGGTACCAGAACCCGAATCCGAATGTTTTGTAACTGTTCAGCCGAACCCGAACATCCAGGTGTCCACCCATCTCTACTTTTGAGCTTTTAAACATGATCACAGCCTTAAAAATGTTCATGCGACCTCAACTTATCTGATTACAGATAAACAGATGGAAACTGAGGGTAACCAACAACTTTTTTAACAATATACTACAGCATCAGACCTTTTAGGCTCCCTAAGTTATAAAAAGAGTCCAAAACGTTCACTTTTTTGGAGGAAAACCTACCTTGCTGCCAGTGGCATACTGCCAATGGCGGCAGGCTACGCGACTGCTATGGGGCCCCGAGGAGTGAGGGGGCCCGCCGGAGTCAGACCGCAACGGCTGTGCTGTGCCGTGTGCCTTTAATTAAATGTGCGCGCCGCCGTCACTCTGTACCTGACGTAGCTTTCCAGACAGACAGAGCAGTGTATGCTTGGCCCAGCTGGAAGTAGTTGCACATATGAGGGCTGCTACTGGCAGAGCATGAGGAGCTGAGGCTGTGTGGCAACGCAAAATGGTGAGCTGGGCCTGGCGGTGATTTTTTTTTAATATTTCCCTTTGCCACTATGTTGGCACTTCTTAGAAAATAATATGTCTGGCTGCTGCACACAATTTGGAGGGGGTAAATTGTGGCTGCACTGCTGCAGTTTGCACCTTATACTGTGGGGGCGCTGGAGGAGAATATTCTGCCTGCAGGCCCCTGCACACAATTTGGAGGCTGGCGGAGGGGGTTAAATAGTGGCTGCATTTTCTATGTACATCCTGCTTGCTGCTGTTTATACACAGACAGTGTAATTGAGAGAAACTATGATTTTCTGTCACGGAATAACAAGAACCTTGATTTTGGTAAATAAGGAAGCAATAGATTTAACAAGCTGTACAAACTCTAATTCTAATGTTCATCCAATAATGACATTTTTTATTCCAACATCTACGCACCTAACGACAGAGGATTTTTACCAATCGTCAAATGATTGTTGCTATGTTTTTGACGAACACTTGTTCACCGATTTTTGGCCATTCTAAATGCATCTTTAGGTAGTTTTCTCTGTACTGCTAATAGTGCCTAGGGAGAAAGTACAAGACACTTTATCAAAACAGTATCGATTTTTAAATATGTGTTTATGAAATCAACACTCATTAAAAAATACTTATAATATTTTATGTAAAAAAAAGTTTGATGAGATAATCTGAACATTCATTAGAGAAGAAAATCCTGTTATGTAAGTCTTTAGTATAAAGCGATTTCACTAAATTATTCATCTGTACAGTATCACATGGAGTAGATGTCAAAATATTAGCTCTTACAATGGACAGTTGTTTGGCTAGGTATTACAAAAAATAAGATAGACCTTCTGAATACTGAGCTAGCCTAGCTTGCAAAAAAAAGATAAGATTTGTATTAATAATCTGTTCTTCTCATCCATGTAATTTAGGCTAATTGACTCTTTAAAGAATAAAAATATATAAAAATGAACCGAATTTTAAGAAGTACAATAATATAATATTGCTTATGGCTGAAGAAAGAATATTCCTATTTAAAGTGAATAGAAGTTATTTGAGAGGTAGCACAGCAATCTATAAAAGAATTGAATGATATTAAAAAGAGAATGTGATGGCAACCAGTTCAATTTTTGTGACTTATCCATATTAACATTACCTTGTTTCCATCAATATGCTAAGAATACAATTGAGACATGGTTATATAATTGGAACACTCCTTGTCTGTTTTAAGCAGTGAGACTAGGGATGTTAGTTATGATACAAATTCTGCAACAGTCAACAATACAATGCAAACAATTGTTGCTAGGTATTTTAGGCCAAGCTCACAATAGGCGTTTTTGCGGCTTTTTTTACTGCAGCAAAACCACAGTGCTTGGCAAGAAAGAAGCTGCAGCAAAAACACATTTTTGGTGTATTTTTTTCATGCGTTTTTTTTTCATTCAATTCAATGGGTGAAAAACGCTAAAAAAACGCTGAAAGAAGTGACATGCTCTATGTACAAAAAAAAACAAGCAAAGCACAAAATACTGATGACAAAAAAACAAACTGTGTGCATGAGATTTCTGAAATCTCAAAGACATAGCTGGTATTGTCAAATGCAGCTGAAAATTAGCATAAAAAAATCAAAAAAGCAGCAAAAATGTCCAATGTGAGCTTAGCCTAAAGCCCCCGTCTCACATAGCGATCTCGCTAGCGAGATCGCTGCTGAGTCACTAGTTTTGTGACGCAGCAGCGAGCTCACCAGCGATATCGCTGTGTGTGACATTCAGCGACGATCAGCCCCCCTGCCGGGTATCGCTGTCGTCGCTGAAATGTCTGGACATTTTTTTGATCGCTGGTCTCCCGCTGACAGGCACGCATCGCTGCGTGTGACAGGCGGGAGACCAGCGATCCGCTGGTAACCAAGGTACACAGCGGTTTCCAGGCACGGGGCTGTGCCTAGAAACCCGCTGTGTACCTTGGATACCAGCGCCCTGATGCAGGGGAGATGGTAACCAAGGTACACGTCGGGTTTCAAGGCACCGCGCAGCGCCTGGAAACCCGATGTATACCTTGGTTACCAGCTCCCTGCATCAGGGCGCTGGTATCCAAGGTACACTGCGGGTAACTAGCGATGTTTACCGCAGTGTCCTTGTGCTGATCGCTGCCTGAGCTGCCTGTTTGGCAGCTCAGCAGCGATAATATAGCGATACACCAGCGATCCTGAATGTTGTCGGGATCGCTGGTGTATCGCTATGTGAGACCCAGCCTTAAGAGTATGTGCCCACAGAGTTTTTTAAAGGCAGTCAAAAACAATGAAATTTCAGTAAATGATACTTCTCCGTGATATTTTTTCTACTTTTTTTGTCCTGACAGCTTTTTGTTAGTAACTTATTAATGTTTTCTGAATCGTTTTGATATTGTTTTCCTGAAGCAATTTCAGTCAAATTTTTGTAAGGGTATGTTCCCACGGGCAGAAACCGCATCACTTCGGACTAAGCACATATCCGCTCCCTCCAAAGCGCTGCCTGCAGAATCACCGCGTCCTATTACATTGTACAGGTGACTTTATCTTGGGGAGACTGAGCGTCTCCGCAAGATAAATTGACATGCTGCGGTCTGGAAAGACATTTTTTAAGTAATTTTTCACTCATTTATTGGAGTGTATGTATTGACTCTTAAAAAAACTTCTTTTGCACATACCCTAATAATACTTTGCTAAGACCTCATACCAGACAAAAAATGTAAAAAAGGTTCATAGATGTATAGCAGGAATGAGCGAACGTGCTTGTTACTCAGCAAGCATTAGTCAGTGCTCGATTTCAAACTCTAATCCCTTACCCGCATCTTTGGTGCCTATTACACAGCCAATAAGCATGCAAGGGTTGCCTGCGCGTCACTATAATGCCGTAGACAACTTGGTAGTGGCATTACTGTCATTGCTTGCCGTGTGACATCATCGGGAGTTTTAAAAGGACAGGCACCACTGGGCTCAGCACACTGACACCCTTGCACAGCTCTAGGCCTGTGTGCACAGTTTAACGAATCAGTGCCCTGAAGTGCTGATACTGTTGTTGAAGCTGAACCATCATAGTAACAGTCCTTGTAAAGGCTAATTTTTAGTGGATGAATACAGTGTCGGGGCAGGCATTGGGGCTTTGCAGTCCGTTGCTAAATATATATAGTTGTGTGAAAAAGTGTTAGCCCCCTTCCTGATTTCCTAATCTTTTGCATGTTTGTCACATTTAATTCATGGTTGCATTAACTACAGCAAGTCTTCCAGGTCCTGAAGTGGCAAAATAGCCCCAGACCATCACACTACCACCACCATGTTTTGCTATTGGAAGGATGCTCCTTTTCTGAAATGCTGGGTTACTTCTACCAGAGGTAATCAGACATACAGTTAGGTCCATAAATATTTGGACAGAGACAACATTTATCTAATTTTGGTTCTAGACATTACCACAATGAATTTGAAACAAAACAATCAGATGCAGTTGAAGTTCAGACTTTCAGCTTTCATTTGAGGGTATCCACATTAAAATTGGATGAAGGGTTTAGGAGGTTCAGCTCCTTAACATGTGCCACCCTGTTTTTAAAGGGACCAAAAGTAATTGGACAGATTAAATAATTGTAAATAAAATGTTCATTTCTAGTACTTAGTTGAAAACCCTTTGTTAGCAATGACTGCCTGAAGTCTTGAACTCATGGACATCACCAGACACTGTGTTTCCTTCTTTTTGATGCTCTGCCAGGCCTTCACCGCGGTGGTTTTCAGTTTGTTTGTTTGTGGGCCTTTCTGTCTGAAGTTTAGTCTTTAACAAGTGAAATGCATGTTCAATTGGGTTGAGATCAGGTGACTGACTTGGCCATTCAAGAATATTCCACTTCTTTGCTTTAATAAACTCCTGGGTTGCTTTGGCTTTATGTTTTGGGTCATTGTCCATCTGTAGTATGAAACAACGACCAATCAGTTTGGCTGCATTTGGCTGGATCTGAGCACACAGTATGGCTCTGAATACCTCAGAATTCATTCGGCTGTTTCTGTCCTGTGTCACATCATCAATAAACACTAGTGACCCAGTGCCACTGGCAGCCATGCATGCCCAAGCCATCACACTGCTTCCGCCATGTTTTACAGATGATGTGGTATGCTTTGGATCATGAGCTGTACCACGCCTTCGCCATACTTTTCTCTTTCCATCATTCTAGTAGAGGTTGATCTTGGTTTCATCTGTCCAAAGAATGTTCTTCCAGAACTGTGCTGGCTTTTTTAGATGTTTTTAGCAAAGTCCAGCCTAGCCTTTTTATTCTTGATTCTTATGAGTGGCTTGCACGTGCAGTGAACCCTCTGTATTTAATTTCATGCAGTCTTCTCTTTATGGTAGATTTGGATATTGATACGCCTACCTCCTGGAGAGTGTTGTTCACTTGGTTGGCTGTTGTGAAGGGGTTTCTCTTCACCATGGAGAGTATTCTGCGATCATCCACCACTAGTGTTGAGCGATACTGCTCGATATCTTAAAATATCGGATCGGAATGGTATCGCCGATATCACTAAATATCGGCGATATCCGATTCCGATACCGGAAGTCCAATGTAAGTCTATGGGAACAAAATATCGCAACTAAAAAAAACCTTTATTTCCTTGTAAACACTAAATATACACACATAGAATACTATATTATATATATATATATAACATGTCATTGTGACATATATATATACATATATGTATAGTTTATACACTTCTACATAGTAAAATATCCTCTGATTCAATTGCCGGGTAAAGCCGGCTTCTGTGAAAAGACAGAAGCACCCGACATGAAATGACACTTGGTGTACATAGGGTTAACCATGTCTTTTCATGTCGTTTGCTATCTGATTTGCACAAACAATTACATCAGTCTATGTGTGCAAAATTTCACACCTGTAGGGGTTAATTAAAGGTGTAAATTCGTTGTAAAAAAACTGACTTTTTTGCTACGAATTTACACCTTTGATTAACCCCTACAGGTGTGAAATTTTGCACACATAGACTGATGTAATTGTTTGTGCAAATCAGATAGCAAAGGACATGAAAAGACATGGTTAACCCTATGTACACCAAGTGTCATTTCATGTCGGGTTCTGCATTTTCACAAAAGCCTCAATTGAATTAGCGGCTATTATACTATGTAGAAGTGTATGAACTATAAATATAAATATATATATATGTGTCACAAATTCAATGACATTGTATATATATATATATATATGAGGTGTAAAATTGTTTAAAAAAAAATGCGTGGGCTCCCGCCCTATTTTCGCAACCAGACAGACAAAGCCAGCGAATGGGGGCAGATAATAATAGCCCAGAGAGGGACCATTATTTTTGGCCCCCCCTGGCTACTAACATCTTCCCCCAGACACCCCAGAAAAGACAAATCTATAATTAGATTCGCCCTTTCTGGCACTTTGCCCGTCTATTCCCATTGCCCTGTAGCGGTGGCGAATGGGTTAATATGGGGTTAAAGCCACCTTGCAATTGAAAGGTGACCTTAAGCCAGGTTAATAATTGAGAGCTGTCAATTAGACAACTATCAATTATTAATCCTATTGCATGAAATAAAAATAAAACACACACACTTTAATTAAAAATCATTTTAATGAAATAAAGACACATGTTTTTGACCATCTTTTATTTGACTGCAAAAACCATTTCCTGTAATAAAAATAAAATAAAAAAGCAAAATTATTCTTACCTATCCCATGCACAGTCAGGTCCCACGGTGTAATCCTTCAGAAAGGGTTAATGTTTACTGCAGGGACTGCAGCTAATGCTGCAGCCTCACAGTAAACCCCCAAATGAATGAGTTCCTCTCCTGGCTGACAGGAGAGGAAGTGGAAAGCTTAATTGATTGCTTTCCACTTTCACTTCAGGTCAGCCAGGGACACAATCAGTGACGTCAGAGGGAACTGATTAACAAAAATAGGGGTTCCCTTCGAATAAAAAATGGCGTCGGGTCCCCCTATTTTTTTTAACCAGTCTGATGAAGCAGACTGCTGAGCAGTGGCGTACCGTGAATGAAGTAGACCAAGCAGCTGCTATGGGGCCCGGACAGGTGAGGGGGCCCTCGACGGTCGGGTAGCTGTGCTGACACAGTACTACCAGGGGGTCTGCGGGGGAGGGGGAGCGCAGCTCTTCTATATACTCACCCCTCATGGTGCGGTCTCTTCAGCCCCTGCTCTTCTCCCACGGTCTCCGACGCCTGTGTTCAGCGGTCAGGTGGTACCGCTCATTACAGTCATGAATACGCACATATTCATGACTTTAATGAGCTGTCCCGCGTGACCGCTGAACACTGGCGGCGGAGACCGTGGGAGAGCAGGGGCTGCACAGACCGCGCCGGCGGAAGGGTGAGTATAAGGGATATTTACCTGTCCCGTTCCACCGTTGCTCGCATCCTCTTGCTGCAATGTTCAGGTCAGAGGGCGCGATGACGTCGTTAGTGCGCGCCGCGCCCTCTGCCTGATCATTCACTGCTGGAGGACCCCGAAGACAGCGGCACTCAGCAGTGGAGAGAGGACAGGTAAATATCTCAGGTGCCGGGGCCCTGAGCGAGCGGTGACATCGGCACCTGGTGTCACCCCCTGCTCAGGACACCGGCACCTGGCCCCCAGCGACGAAAGGTGAGTATGTCTTTTTTTTTTTTTTGGTTGCAACAGCTGCGGCAGCATAAGGGCCTATACTATGGAGCATCTATGGGGGCACAATCTATGGGGGCATAATACATTTTTTTGTTTAATGTGTCCCCTCACTGTGCTGGCACTTTACATTTACAATGGCTCTGGGTTTTTTTTTTTGGGGAGGGCCCATTCAGACTTTTGCTATGGGGCCCCATGATTTCTATGTATGCCCCTGCTGCTGAGGCATGGTATTTAAGGCTGGTAAGGATCCAATATCCATGGACCTTGCAAGCCTGATAATACCAGGCCACAGCAGTCTGCTTAGCTTGGCTGGTTAACAAAAATAGGGGATCCCCTCGAAAAAAATTGGCGTGGGGTCCTCCCTATTTTTGTTAACCAGCCAGATGAAGCAGACCGCTGAGGCCTGGATTTTCAGGCTGTTAAGGAGCCAAGATCCATGGACCTTGCCAGCCTGATAATACAGGCCACAGCAGTCTGCATATCTTGGCTGATTAACAAAAATAGGGGATCCCCTCGAAAAAAATTGGCGTGGGGTCCCCCCTATTTTTGTTAACCAGCCAGATGAAGCAGACCGCTGAGGCCTGGATTTTCAGGCTGTTAAGGAGCCAAGATCCATGGACCTTGCCAGCCTGATAATACCAGGCCACAGCAGTCTGCATATCTTGGCTGATTAACAAAAATAGGGGATCCCCTCGAAAAAAATTGGCGTGGGGTCCCCCCTATTTTTGTTAACCAGCCAGATGAAGCAGACTGCTGAGGCCTGGTTTTTCAGGCTGGTAAGGATCCAATATCCATGGACCTTGCAAGCCTGATAATACCAGGCCACAGCAGTCTGCTTAGCTTGGCTGGTTAGCAAAAATAGGGGATCCCCTCGAAAAAAAAACGGCGTAGGGGTCCCCCTATTTTTGTTAATCAGCCAAGTAAAATGCAGACTGCTGCGGCCTGGTATTAAAAGACTGTCAAGGCCCATGGATTTTGGCCCTCAACAGCCTGATAATACCAGGCTACAGCAGCCCCACATTTGGCGCATCAAAAGATGTGCCAATTGTGGCACTTTACTCGGCTCTTCCCACTGCCCTGTAGCGGTGGCAAGTGGGGTAATAAGGGGTTAATGTCACCGTTGATTGCACGGTGACAATAAGCCCGGTTAATAATGGAGAGGTGTCAATAAGACACCGATCCATTATTAATCCCAAAGTTTTTAAATGTATAAAAAAAAGACAAAGCAAGAAAAAAGTCTTTTAATGAAATAAAAGAGACAACACAGTTTTCATTTCTTTTATTATACACTCATTCCTGCGACGCCATCGATCTCCTGTAAAAAAAGAAAAAAAAAAACCAACAGTATACCACCTGTCCGACGCAGTCCATAGTAACGATAGTCCCACGACGATCCAGCTCTGCTACATCGCAATGACAGGCAGAGCCTGTCATCGCGACGCAGCACAGCTGATTACCTGCTTCCCCGGCGGTGACGTCATCGGACTGACTGCTTTACGGCCGGGATTACCCAGCAGTCACTGCAGTTATCGCGAGAAACTGCATGTGACCGCCGGGAAAAGATGATGGCGGCCATCAAGCAGTCCAGCCCGTGACCGCCGGAGATCTTCTGCCAGGTAAGTGCCGCTGACTCCTGACAGACCCGACCGACGGACACTGACAGTGACAGTGACAATCCCGATTCCGGTATCCGATAAGACGAAAATATCGGAACTAAGTATCGAAAGGCCGAAACAGCTAATATCGGCCGATAACCGATACTTGCGGTATCGTATCGCTCAACACTATCCACCACTGTTGTCTTCCGTGGGTGCCCAGGTCTTTTTGCATTGATGAGTTCACCAGTGCTTTCTTTCTCAGAATGTACCAAACTGTAGATTTTGCCACTCCTAAAGTTGTAGCAATTTCTCGGATGGGTTTTTTCTGTTTTTTGCAGCTTAAGGATAGCTTGTTTCACCTGCATGGAGAGCTCCTTTGACCGCATGTTTCCTTCACAGCTAAACCTTCCAAATGCAAACACCACACCTCAAATCAACACCAGCCCTTTTATCTGCTTAATTGAGAATGATATAATGAAGGATTGCCCACACCTGTCCATGAAATAGCCTTGGAGTCAATTGTCCAATTACTTTTGATCCTTTTAAAAACAGGGTGGCACATGTTAAGGAGCTGAAACTCCTAAACCCTTCATCCAATTTTAATGTGGATACCCTCAAATGAAAGCTGAAAGTCTGAACTTCAACTGCATCTGATTTGTTTTGTTTCAAATTCCTTGTGGTAATGTCTAGAACCAAAATTAGATAAATGTTGTCTCTGTCCAAATATTTATAGACCTAACTGTACACATTACAAAAAGTTCAACTTTTGTTTTGTTTTTGTCAGCCTACATAGTATTTTCCCAAAAGTCATGGAGATCATCAAGGTGTTTTCTGTCAAAACTGAGAAGAGCCTGTTATGTTCTTATTGCTCAGCAGTGGTTTTTGTCTTGGAACTCTACCATGCAGGCCATTTTTGCCCAGTCTCTTTCTTATGGTGAAGTCATGAATACTGAGCTTAACAGAGGCAAGTGAGGCCAGCAGTTCTTTGGATGTTGTTGTGTGGTCTTTTGTGACCTCTTGGATAAGTCACTGCGGCGCTCTTCGGGTAATTTTGGTAGGCTGCCCGCTCCTGGAAAGGATCACCACTGTTCCACGTTTTCGCCATTTGTGGTTAATGTCTCTCACTGTGGTTCGCTAGAGTCCCATAGCTTTATAAACGGCTTTATAACTTTTTCAGACAGATATATCTCAGAAACTTTGTTTCTCATTTGTTCCAAGATTTCTTTGGGTCTTGGCATGATGTCTAGCTTTTGAGGATCTTTTGGTCTATTTCTCTTGTCAGGCAGGTCCTATTTAAGCGATTTTTTGATTGAGAACACGTGGGGCAGTAATCGGGCCTGGGTGTGGCTAGTGAATTTGAACTCTGCTCCCCAAATATGTGATAAATCACAGTTAATTTACATTTTAAGTGATGGAGGGGGTAATCAGTTTTTGACAGAGAGCAGTGTTGGTTTAGGGTTGAATTTCTCTTCCCCTGAATAATAAAGACTTTCATATAAAAACTGCATTTTGTGTTTACTTGTGTTTAAATTTGTTTTGGTGATCTGAAACATTTCAGTTTGAAAAACATGCAAAAGAATATCAGGAAGGGGCAAACACTTTTTCACACAACTTTAGCTGCAGCAGTTGACCACATTTTTATTTTTGGCTTGAAAAAATTCACTATATGGTAATCCATAAGATATTAGGTGCTTTCTGGAACATTTCTGCATTATAAAACACTCCAAAAAAGCCTTGAAACATTTTTCTGTATTGAATTATTCATCCTTATAATAATGTGTGGTGTGTGGTACATTTTGGTTTTACATAACAGTCCAAAAAAACATTGAAACATTTCCCTGTATTCAATTACTCATTCATATACTATTACGTGTCTATGGTACATTTTAATGGCATACAACCCTTAAAAAAAGCATTGAAACATTTTTCTTCATTCAATTACTGATCCATGTAATATTACGTGGTCTAAGGTACATTTCAGTGTTATGTAACACTCCAAAAAAGAGTTGAATTTTTTTTTCTAGATTCAATTACTCATCTATAGAGTATTACGTGATGTGCGGTACATAACGGTGGTATTAAAGTCTAAATGTACGCTTTGACTGCTGCAGGTGACCGTTTTTTTTTCTTTTTAATTAAAAATAAACTTAATCTTAAGAAAATTAACAATTAGAAAATGTGTAAGGCGTGCGGTAAGGGACAGGCAAGTGGTAGCGCTGATGATGGTGCACGCAGACGCCAAGGATATGGGACAGGTGCGACAACACCTGTTTCTGGAGCACAAGAACAACAACACAACACACAGGTTCCTGTCCCACTTTGCAGGGAGGCACGGTACACCACTTCTGAAGCTAAATTGGTGCGAACAGGTGATCAGTTAGGCTGCTTTCACACATCAGTTTTTTGACGTCAGGCGCGATCCGGCGTTTTTTTTAAAAAACAGATCGGGTATCGGATGCGTTTTTTTGTTAATTGACTTTTATTAGTGCCGGATCGCGTCTGATGTCGTTGCGTTGCATCCGTTTTTGGCCGGATCCGGCGGAAATGTACATTCCAGCGGCCGGACAAAACGG
This sequence comes from Oophaga sylvatica, assembly GCA_033576555.1. Classification (NCBI taxonomy): domain Eukaryota; kingdom Metazoa; phylum Chordata; class Amphibia; order Anura; family Dendrobatidae; genus Oophaga; species Oophaga sylvatica. The sequence continues at coordinate 47,147 of JARQOD010002048.1, forward strand.
TCACTGCAAAGTTTTTTTTTTTCCGGACCCGCCTGATAGTGCCTGAAGCGGCGCATCAGGCGGCCGGAAATAATAGAAGTCTATGCAACCGGACCACTCTTTTGTGCAATCAGTCAAAAGACTGATCCGGATTCTGGAAACCAAGGTCTCTCTCTCCTCGGTCCAGACATACGTACCTTTATTTTCCGGCTGCAAAACTTCTTTTTCAGGGTTCAAAAGTTCAGGTTGGATCCAGCAAAATAAAATGATCCGTTGCATCAGTTTTTTCATTTCAGCGCCGGATCCGTCCCTTCAGGTATTCGACGGATTATGCCTGACACAAAAAAACTGATGTGTGAAAGTAGCCTTAGATAGCAGATAATGCTTCCGTCTTCCACATGGTCCAGTCTCACTAGTCAACAGTCTGGATCACTTAATCATTACCCTGATCATCCTTCCTCCCACCATGTTGAATCACAGGAGACTAATGAATCCACACTATAACACTCCGAGGAGCTTTTTACAACATCACTTCTTGATTGTTGCCTCTCACGATGTATGTTCCAAGAAGCGCAGGAAGAGATGTGGTTTACTGATACACAAAACTCAGAGCAGCCATGGCCACAAGAAAATCATGGTGGAGCACTGCAAATTTTGTCTAATGAGGAAGATGTAGATTAGACACAGTTGCGGATAAGCCATGTTGCTGTTAAGTCACAAAGTCAAGAGGACATTTCCTTGACGGCACACTGAGCCAACATTGTGAAGGCTGGAGTTGAGTCCCACACTGGCATGGCACATGTGCTCCTGACGCCGAGGATTGCTGGCCGTTCTTCTATCAGGGTTTCCTCCACATCATACATCAGTTCTTGTACTCCCTCCTGCACCTCCTTAACCTCTGTCTCCAATGTGTTATCTCAGAACACGTCATCCACAACAGTCCAAAGCTGCCTTAGCTGCCTTAGAGAAGCAGTAAAAGGTTCTTCTGAAGCTAATTTTTCTAGCAGACAACCCGCACACCACGGCAGAGTTACTTAAAAGAATAACAGACCAGACAGATCTGTGACTTTTGCCGCTGAGCCTAAAACCAGGCACAGTTGTGAATGTTACAAGGGGCCAAACCTGATAGCGGCTGTGAAGCTTGGCAAACTCACACTCTTACCATGTTTGGCTCACATGCTCAACTTGGTAGTTCAGCAGTTTCTGAAAACCTATCCAGATTTGCCTTCAAGGTACGCCACATGAGTGTCCATTTCCGCAAGTTGGCTACAGCTGCTGCTGCATGGCAGTGCTGCGTACCGTATTCAAGTGCCAGCTCATCGACTGGTGTGCGACATGTTCACATGCTGGAACTGTACGCTGTACATGCTGGCAAGGCTTTGTGAGCAGCAGAGACCAGATGTTGAGTACCATCTTCAAAACACCCATCGGTATTCTGGTCAGCCTTCGCACATAGCAACTGAAGAGTGGGCATAGATGTATAACATTTATGCTGTTCTTCAAGACTTTGAGGACTCTACAAAGATGGTGGGGATTCTATAGTGAGCACAACAATCTCGCTTCTGTGCCTTCTTAAACTATTACTGCTCACAATTAAACATGAAGCTAGGCATGCGGACAAGGGTAAGATGAAGAAAGACATGAGACAGAAAAATAGTACACACTAAGCCTCATTTCATCTCTTTAGAGTGGATTGTGTAACAATGAGAAGGTGGAGGCTGAGAAGGAGGAGAAGTAGCAGGAGCTATTGGCTAGCGCAACAGAGGCTAGTACCCACACAAGTTTCCTCCCGTCTTTCCTATGTGGAAGGGCTTAGGATGGGAATGAGAAGGAAGAGAAGTAGTAGGAGAAGGAGAAGATAGAGAGTCGTCATCATGCTGGAGAAAGGGAAGTGTTGGCTGTAGGTAGCTTGGCACATATGGCCGGCTTTATGTACCACTGCCTTACATTCATCTTGGCCAAAAAAGCATACAGGTTGTTCAACCTGCTAGACCCGAGCTATAAGGAGAACCCTTTGCATCTCTTTTTCCTGAGGTGGAGGTTTTTTAAAATGATGCTACACCAGAAGGTCATTATAGAAAATATGTTGAAAAATTCCCATCAGACAACGCTGGTTGAAGGGGGTAAGCTTCCTAGCCCAGCCAAGGAGGAGAGGATGAGGGAAACACACAGCAGAGGCAGGGGTATTGTGTCAAAGTCCTGTGCCAATTTCATGACACCATCCCAGTGCCCAGGGCCTGATGATACAGTATATTTGACAAGGACGGAAGCATTTTTAAAGCTGATCAAGCAATACCTGGCCCACCAAAGCAGCACACTCCCTAATTCCTCTACTATTTTCAACTATTGTTTCTTAAAGCTGAATACCTGGCATCAGCTGTCCCTCTATGCCTTGGAGGTGTTGTGCTGCCCTGTTTCTAGCATCTTGTTTAAGTGGGAATTTAGTACTGCCGGGAGGGTCATAACAGACCGCTGTTTTCTCCTGTCAACAGAAAATGCTGAAAGGCTCACTGTCATAAAAATGAACAAAGCCTGGATTAGCCCTTACTTTTAAATACCACAAAATGACAGCAGCATATAAATTGTTTTTAATATTCAATATTTGAATGAGATCCTCCAATTTTTGCCTTCAAGGTTGTATGGATTACCCTCCTTATATTTTTTTCCTGGATTTGCACTCTATTCAAAGCCTTAATGAGTGTAGGAGTAGAGCAACTTCACTTTAAAATTATTTGAATGAGGCCTGCCAGCTGTTGCCTTAGATGGGTCTATTGATGACTGGATAACCTTCATGTGAAATTTAATTGCTTTGAAATATTAACCTAACTTGGCCTGCTACACGTGTAGAAATTTGGTTGTTCAAAAATTGTCTATTGTCATATGTACTGTTAAACTTGGTTTGTGTGAAATTTCATTGGTTTGAAATAAAGAAACAAAAAACTGTCCTCCTACAGTGTACAAATTTGGTCCCTTGGTATTTGGTCCCCAGCTGCCACTATTTCTTCCATTGTGACGTCCCCACTTTGTACCACCACTTGTCCAGGAACCAGGAACATTACACATGCCCTTACCAACGTGGTTACTGGGATTATCCACTTAATGACCAACACGTGGACAAGTGCTTATGGCCAGAGATGCTACATTTTCCTGATGGCACATTGGGTGAACATTGTGCAGGCTGGGGGCCGGTCACATCCTCACGTGGCACATGTGATACCGATGCCAAGGATTGCTGGCCTTACTTCTATCAAGGTTTCTTCCACCTCCTACATATATTTCTGTACCCCCTCTTGCTCCTCCTCATTCTCTATCTCTGATGTGATATCTCATATGTTATCTGCATCAGTCATAAGTGGAAGCACTGCAGCACTGCCTCAGCGGAGTGGCAACAGGATCAGCTTAAGCTAATTTGTCTAGGAGACAAGCTGTACACGGCGGCAGAGAAATTGAAAGGAATAACAGACCAGACTGGTCTGTTGTTCTTGCTGCTAAACCTACTACCAGGCATGGTCATGTGTGATAATGGGCGAAACCTGGTGGTGGCTGTGAAGGTTTGTAAGCTTGGCCCACGTGCTCAACTTGGTTGTTCAGTGGTTTCTGAAAACATACCCAGATTTACCAGAGCTTCTCGTCAAATTATGCCCATTTCAGCAAGTTGGCTTCAGCTGCTGCTGCACTGGCAGTGCTGCAGAAGCACATGCAAGTGCCAGCTCACCATTTGCTGGAACACCACACTGCACATGTTGGCGAGGCTTTGTAAGCAGCAGAGGCCAGTTGTGGAATACCAGCTATAACACACCCATCCATGGGTGTACCCAGGATCAAAACTAGGGGGAGGCAAGCCAATGTCGCATCTTATACAGGTTACATCATATACACTGTACATTATCCTGCATATTAGGTATGGAGCATTAGAACTGTTGTATATTGTACAGTCATGGCCAAAAGTTTTGAGAATGACACAAATATTATATTTTCACATGATCTGCTGCCCTCTGGTTTTTATGTGTGTTTGACAGATGTTTTTATCACAGACAGAAATATAATAATTGCAAACATATGAGTAACAAAAGCTTATATTGACAGTTAGAATGAGTTAATGCAGCAAGTCAATATTTGCAGTGTTGATCCTTCTTCTTCAGGACTCTGCAATTCTCCCTGGCATGCTCTCAATCAACTTCTGGACCAAATCCTGACTGATAGCAGTCCATTCTTGCACAATCAATGCTTTCATTTTGTCAGAATTTTTAGGTTTTTGTTTTCCACCCGTCTCTTGATGATTGACCACAAGTTCTCAATGGAATTAAGATCTGGGGAGTTTCCAGGCCATGGACCCAAAATCTCTATGTTTTGTTCCCTGAGCCATTTAGTTATCACCTTTGCTTTATGGCAAGGTGCTCCATCATGCTGGAAAAGGCATTGTTGATCGCCAAACTGCTCTTGGAGGGTTGAGAGAAGTTGCTCTTGGAGGACATTCTGGTACCATTCTTTATTCATGGCTGTGTTTTTAGGCAAGACTGTGAGAGAGCCGATTCCCTTGACTGAGAAGCAACCCCACACATGAATGATTTCAGGATGCTTAACAGTTGGCATGAGACAAGACTGGTGGTAGCGCTCACCTTGTCTTCTCCCAATGAGAAGTTTTCCTGATGTCCCAAACAATCGAAAAGGGGATTCATCAGAGAAAATAACTTTACCCCAGTCCTCAGCAGTCCACTGCCTGTACCTTTTGCAGAATATCAGTCTGTCCATGATATTTTTTCTGGAGAGAAGTGGCTTCTTTGCTGCCCTCCTTGAGACCAGGCCTTGCTCCAAGAGTCTCCGCCTCACAGTGCGTGCAGATGCACTCACACCTGCCTGCTGCCATTCCTGAGCAAGCTCTGCACTGCTGGTAGCCCGATCCCGCAGCTGAAACACTTTTAAGAGACGGTCCTGGCGCTTGCTGGTCTTTCTTCGGCGCCCTGGAGCCTTTTTGGCAACAATGGAACCTCTATCCTTGAAGTTCTTGGTGATGCGATAGATTGTTGACTGAGGTGCAATCTTTCTAGCTGCGATACTCTTCCCTGTTAGGCCATTTTTGTGCATTGCAATGATGACTGCACGTGTTTCTTTAGAGATAACCATGGTTAACAGAAGAGAAACAATGATGCCAAGCACCAGCCTCCTTTTAAAGTGTCCAGTGGTGTCATTCTTACTTAATCATGACAGATTGATCTCCAGCCATGTCCTCATCAACACCCACACCTGTGTTAATGGAGCAATCACTGAAAAGAGGTTAGCTGGTCCTTTTAAGGCAGGGCTGCAATGATGTTGAAATGTGTTTTGGGGGATAAAGTTCATTTTCTAGCCAAATATTGACTTTGCAAGTAATTGCTGTTAAGCTGATCACTCTTTATAACATTCTGGAGTATATGCAAATTGCCATTAGAAAAAGTGAAGCAGTAGACTTTGTAAAAATTAATATTTGTGTCATTCTCAAAACTTTTGGCCATGACTGTATAATACAGCACTGTATGCGACACTACGCTGTATATACCATATATTATACATGGCAGTCGCGCTCATGTCAGGAGCGGTACCAGCAAGTCCGAGGATTGCAGTGTGATCCTTACATGAGTTATACGGCCGTCTGTCTATGCCCTTGTTATAATAATACTGAAATATTAATCTATTATTAAAGTATTAAGGAGCTCACAAGTAAAAAAAAAGCCCCCTACCTCCCCTGTCCCCACCCACACCCCAACAGCCCATCGTCTCACATGCACCCCTTAGTGTTCTGTCCCACTGACCCCACAATACCCCCATCCTCTCACATGTACCCCTCAGTGCTCTGTTGCCCCTCCCCACTTCAGTCCCCACAATACCCCCATCCTCTCACAGTAAACCCCCAGTGCCCTAGCCCCACAATACCCCCATCCTCTTACATTCAACCCCAGTGACCTGTCCACCCTCCCTCACAATACCCCATCCTCTCACATCAACCCCTGTGCGCCAGCCCCCACAATATCCCCATCCCCTCACATTCACCAACCAGTGCCCTGTATCCCCTCCCCCACAATACCCCATCCTCTCACATTCACTCTCTGTGCCCTGTTGCTCATCCCCCACTTCAGCCCCCACAATACCCCCATCCTCTCACATTAACCCCCCAGTGCCCTAGCCCCCACAATACCCCATCCTCTCACATTAACCCCCCCAGTGCCCTAGCCCCCACAATACCCCATACTCTTACATTCACCCCAGTGCCCTGTACCCCTCCCCCACAATATGCCCATCCTCTCACATTAACCCCCCAGTGCTCTAGCCCCCACAATACCCCTATCCTCTTACATTCACCCCAGTGCCCTGTACCCCTCCCCCACTGTACCCTCATCCTCTCACATTCCCCCACAGTGACCATGGCATGCCTGAGCAGAATGAATTTAATAAATTCCATCCCCTTTACATGAAGCTTGCAGGCAGTGGCTGAGGCAGGAGCAGGAAGTGTCCGGTGTATGCACACAGAGGGCACTAGGACCCAGTGTGGCTGAGACAACCAGAGCCTGCAGGGCAGAAAGTGAAACTACAGCTGCTGCCGCCAGGAAGGAAGGAAGGAAGGAGCTCCCCTGGTGAGACAGCAGCTCCGTGCACTGCGCACACAGACAGGCACTGCAACCTGTGGCAGAGGGAGCGGCATAGTGCTGCTCTCTCCGCTCTCGACTCTTTCATTGTTTGCCCTGCTTCTAGGGGGGGCAACTGCCCCCCCTGCCCCACGGTGGGTACGCCCTTGCGCCCATCGGCATTCTGGTCAACCTCCACACAAAGAACCTCCACTAAAGAATGGACATGGATATCTGATATATGTGCTGTTCTCTGAGGATTCCACAAAGATGGTGAGAGATGACGGCAAAAAGCGCAGCAATCCTGCTTCTGTGCCTACTTAACCCCTTAGTGACAGAGCCATTTTGCAGCTTAATGACAGGGCCAATTTTTACAATTCTGACAACTGTCACTTTATGAGGTTATAACTCTAGAACGCTTTAACGAATCTAGCTGATTCTGAGATTGTTTTTTCGTGCCATTTTGTACTTCACGTTAGTGGTAAAAAAATTTTTATATGACTTGCTTTTATTTATGAAAAAAACGGAAATATGGCAAAAATTTGAAAATTTCGCAATTTTCAAACTTTAAATTTTTATGCCCTTAAATCAGAGAGATATGTCACACAAATTTCTTAATAAATAACATTTCCCACATGTCTACGTTACATCAGCAGAATTTTGGGAACAAAATTTTCTTCTGTTACGAAGTTATAAGGGTTGACCAGCGATTTCTCATTTTTACAACAACATTTTTTTTAGGGACCACATCACATTTGAAGTCACTTTGAGGGGTCTATATGATAGAAAATACCCAAAAGTGACACCATACTAAAATCTGCACCCCTCAAGGTGCTCAAAACCACATTAAAGAAGTGTATTAACCCTTCAGGTGCTTTACAGGAACTGAAGCAATGTGGAAGGAAAAAATTGACATTTAACTTTTTTTGCAAAAGCTTTATTCGGAACCAATTTTTTTATTTTCACAAGTGTTAAAAGAAAAAATGAACCACAAAATTGTTGTGCAATTTCTCCTGAATTCGCCGATACCCCATATGTGGGGGTAAACCACTTTTTGTGCGCACGGCAGAGGTCGCAAGGGAAGGAGCGCCGTTTGACTTTTTCAATGCAGAATTGGCTGGATGCCATGTCGCGTTTAGAGAGCCCCTGATGTGCCTAAAAAGTGGAAACCCCCAACAAGTGACCCCATTTTGGAAACTAGACGCCTTAAGGAACTTATCTAGATGTGTGGTGAGCACTTTGAACCCCAAAGTGCTTCACAAAAAGCCGTGAAAATAAAAAATATTTTTTTACTCAAAAATTATTTTTTTAGCCAGCTATTTTTTATTTTCCCAAGGGTAACAGGAGAAATTAGAACCACAAAAATGGTGTGCAATTTGTCCTGAGTACGCTGATACCCCATATGTTGGGGTGAACCACTGTTTGGTCGCACGGCAGGGCTCGGAAGGGAGGGAGCGCCATTTGACTTTTTGAACGCCACGTCGTGTTTGGAGACCCCATGATGTGCCTAAATAATGGAAACCCCTCAATTCTAGCTGCAACCCTAACCCCAACACACCCCTAACCCTAATCCCAACCCTAACCCTAAACCTAACACTAATCACAACCCTAATTCCAACCCTAATTGTAACCCTAACCCTAATTGTAACCCTAACCTTAATTGTAACCCTAAATCTAATTGTAACCTTAACCCTAATTATAACCCTTACCCTAAGGCTAGGTTCATTTTGCGTTTTACCAGCCCGTTCAACACATAGCGTTGGTGGGCTGGTAACGGTATAGCATAATGCGATTGCGTTATGCTATACCCGCTAGCGCAGAGGAATCAGCAGATGATTCATCTGCGCTAGCGGTGACGGAGCCCAGACACTGCAGCCCGCGTCCGAGGCTCCGTCACTGAAAGACGGCACGTCGCTAACGCATGCCGCTTTACGGCATGCGTCGCGATGCGCCCTCAAATGGGGGTGAATGGAAGCATTAACGGACTGCTTTACACCGCGTTATACTGCGGTGTAACGCAGTCCGTCTAATGGACTGCCATAACGCAGTATAAACCCAGCCTAACCCTAACCCTAATTGTAACCCTAACAATAATTATAACCCTAGCCCTAATCCTAACCCTAGCCCTAACCCTAACCCTAACATAAAAATGAAAATAAATACAATTTCTACATTTTATTATATGTCCCTAACTAAGGGTGTTGTGAATACTCTGGAGGCGACTTCTGAGCTGGGGCTCCACCGGTGGTTGCTGAGGGTAATGAACTAATTGCTGAATGGCCTTTAGCTGGCTCTGAATGGTCTGATATAAGTGACCTGAGTTCCCATCAGCCTTGCCAGTAATCAATTGTTCTTCCTGGTCTTGCTTGGAGCTCAGCTTGCATTCCTGCTCTCATTCAGATAAGTGAATTGCTGTTTTTTTCCTCTGGTTGGATTTTCCTTGCTGGTTTGCTGCTTGCAGTGGATTTCAGCCTGGTCACCTGTTGGGCCTGGCGCTGCAATTGTGCCATTTAGTATTTGCACTTTTGCTCTGTTCCTTTGTCACTTTTTATTTTGCTGAATTGCTGTGTGTTACACCAGAGATCTGATTTAGGTGGTAGAGATCGTGTGATCTCAGGTTTTTTGTTAATCAGAAGTGTTGGTATTTTTGTCAGGGCTTTTTTGGGTTGCAGTCAGAATTATTTCCTATACTTTTCTATCTAGACAGATTGGGCCCCAGCGTTTGCTCATTCTATTTTCTGTCTGTGTCCTTATTTTCTTCTTGTCTAACCACCATTACATGTTTGGGGGCTTCCTATTTCTTTGGGAGTTCTGCTACGGGGCAGATAGCTTTCATCTTTCTGCCTTTAGGTGTAGCTATCTCTCCGGCTGTGACGAGGCGTCTAGAATAACCGTAGGTACGCTCCTCGAATCAGCCAAGCGACTTAATCCTAGACAGGCCAGGTGGGCTTTGTTTTTCACACGTTTTAATTTTGTGGGTTTTTTTCTTCCGGGCACTAAGAATGTTAAGACGGATGCCCTCTCGAGGAGTTTCTTTGCGGATTCTCCTGAGTTATCTGATCCTGCTGTTATTTTGAAAGAGGGTGTAGTTCTTTCCGCAATCTCGCCCAATTTGAGACTGGCTATGGAGGGGTGTCAGGAGGATAATCCTGAGCGCTGCCCTGTTGGGAAATTGTTTGACCCAGACCAGTGGAAGAAGAGTGTGATGTCTGAGATTCATTGTTCCGCGTTGGCTGGTCATCCCGTGATTTTTTGTACCAGAGACTTGTTGAGTCGGTCCTTTTGGTGGCCTACTTTGTCCCTTGACGTCAGGGACTTTGTGCAGTCCTGTGGGACTTGCTCTCGTTCCAAGCCTTGCTCTCATTCTAGTGGTTTGTTAATGCCATTACCTGTACCCAAGAGGCCATGGACCCATATTTCTATGGATTTTATTTCTGACCTCCCTATCAGAGAATGACCTTTATCTGGGTAATCTGTGACAGGTTTTCCAAGATGATACATCTTGTGCCATTACCTAAGTTGCCTTCCTCCTCCGAATTGGTGCCTTTGTTCTTTCAGCACGTGGTTCGGTTACATGGCATTCCGGAGAACATTGTGTCTGACAGAGGAGTCCAGTTTGTTTCCAGGTTTTGGAGGACATTTTGTTCTAAACTTGGTGTTCAGTTATCTTTCTCCTCTGCATTTCACCCTCAGACCAATGTACAAACGAAGAGAACAAACCAGACTTTGGAGACTTATTTGAGATGTTTTGTGTCTGCTGATCAAGATGACTGGGTCTCTTTTTTGCCTTTGGCTGAGTTTGCTCTTAATAATAGGGCTAGCTCTGCCACCTTGATGTCTCCATTTTTCTGCAATTCTGGGTTTCACCCTCGATTTTCTTCAGGACAGGTGGAGGCTTCTGTCTGTCCGGGGGTTGACTCTATTGTGGAGCGTATGCAGCAGATTTGGGACCAGGTAGTGGAGAGGTTGTCTCTCTCTCAGGAGAAGGCCCAGCGGTGTGCCAACCGGCATAGGACTGATGGTCCTCGTTTTAAAGTGGGGGACTTGGTTTGGTTGTCATCAAGAAATATCCCTATGAAAGTTGCATCTCCAAAATTTAAGCCAAGGTTCATTGGACCTTATAAGATCATGGAATTCTTAATCCTGTTTCCTTCGTTTACTTCTTCCAGGGACATTTAAGATCCATAATGTGTTCTACAAGTACTTATTGAAGAGGTTTGTCGAGCCAGTGGTTCCTATGGCTGCGCCTCCCGACCCTGTTTTGGTTGAGGGCAATCTGGAGTATGTGGTTGAGAAAATATTGGATTCTCGTTTTGCTAGATGGAAACTCCAGCATTTGGTTAAGTGGAGAGGTTATGGTCAGGAGGACAATTCTTGGGTGTTTGCTTTAGACATCCATGCTGGGAGACTTATCCGTTCCTATCATCGAGCTCATCCTGATCGGCCTGGTTGCGCAGGTGAGGGTTCGGTGACCCCTCCTCAAGGGGGGGTACTGTTGTGAATAATCTGGAGGTGACTTCTGAGTTGGAGCTCCCTCCTGTGGATGCTGAGGGTTATGAACTAATTGCCGAATGGCCTTCAGCTGGCTCTGAATGGTCTGATATAAGTGACCTAAACTCCCTTCAACCTTGCCGGTAATCAATTGTTCTTCCTGTCTTGCTTGGAGCTCAGTTTGCGCTCCTGCTCTTATTCAGATAAGTGATTTGCTGTTTTTTTTTCCTCTGGTTGGATTTTCTTTGCTGGTTTGCTGCTTGTAGTGGACCTCAGCCTGGTCCCCTTTTTGGGGTCTGGCGCTGCAATTGTGCTCATTTTGTATTTGCACTTTTGCTCTGCTGAATTGCTGTGTGTTACACCAGAGATCTGATTTAGGTGGTAGAGATCGTGTGATCTCAGGTTTTTTGTTAATCAGAAGTGTTGGTATTTTTGTCAGGGTTTTTTTGAGTTGCAGTCAGAATTCTTTCTAGACAGATTGGGCCCCAGCGTTTGCTCATTCTATTTTCTGTCTGTGTCCGTATTTTCTTCTTGTCTAACCGCCATTACATGTTTGGGGGCTTCCTATTTCTTTGGGAGTTCTGCTCCAGGGCTAATAGCTTTCATCTTTCTGCCTTTAGGTGTAGTTATTCTCCGGCTGTGACGAGGCGTCTAGATTCACCGTAGGTACGCTCCATGGCTACTTCTAGTGTGGCGGTTAGTTTAGGGTACTGCAATCCAATAGTTCCAGCCTCTCTGGTGTATTACTACTTTTTCTATTTTTTGCAATTTATCCTCAGCTACAGAAACATAACAGTGGTATTTGAGAAGTCCGAGGAAGAGGAGGACAGAGCGAGCCATTTTTCTGGGAACCTATGTCATCAGGGGAAGGTGGGACAAACTCCTTTGCAACCCATGCATGGTTCATTTTAATGAAGGGTAGATCATCAACATTTTGCGTCGACAGATGGGTCCTTCTTTCTGTCAGGATTGATCCTGCAGCACTGAAGACTCTTTCAGATAGCACACTACCAGCAGGGTAAGCGAGCTCCTGTAAGGCATATTGTGCCAATTCAGGCCAGGTGTCCAGTTTACAGGCCCAGTAGTCAAAGGGGAATGACCGGTGAGGGAGAACATCGATAGGGGAGGAGAAGTAATTTGTAACCATAGTTGACAACTACTGTCTCCTGTCTGTTGCTATAGTTTCACGATTACCAGGCGTGTTAGCTGTCCTGGAGAAATCAGTCCACAACATGGTCATGAAACCCCTGTCTCCAACGCCACTTTGGCTGTGTGCACCACGAACACCTCTTCCATTTGGCCCAGTACGGCTTGTGGTCGAACCTGCACTGCTGCTGTTTGCTGGAAATGCCTCTAACAAACGGAATACCAGAGTTTCTTGTTTGTTCGCCAATATTAGCTCTAGGTTCTCCTGTGGCATTATGTTCTATAATTTGCCTTTATAGCATGGATCGAGGATGATGGCCAGCCTGTAGTCATCATCCTTCATCATTTTGGCAATGCAGGGGTACCTTTTTAGGATCCGCAAGGCATAATCACACTTGTGGGCCAATGTTCCAGGTTTCTGTGATGCCAGTGGTGGGTGGAGGAGCACTTTCAGCCAAATCCGCATCCCTCCAGTCATGCACAAACCCTGGACCTGAACTTGGCAAACCAACATTTTCTCTTGCCCCCTGAGAAGCATCCTCCTCCACAAAATAATCATCCCCTCCTCTTTCTCCTCCTCTTCCCCTCTCCTCCACCTCGTCCAGGACAGTTCCCTGAGCAGACAATGGCTGAATGTCATCAAGGCTTCCTTCTTCCTCCTCTTCCTCCTCTGCTGCAGACGCCTGATCCTTAATGTGCATCAAAGTTTGCATGAGCAGAAGCAGAAGTGGGATGCTCATGCTTATGATTGCGTCGTCTGCGCTTACCAGCCGTGTGCATTCCTCAAAACACTGAAAGACTTTACAGAGGTCTTTCAGCTTTTACCACTGCACACCCGACAACTCCATGTCTGCCCTCAAACTGTCTGCCCGTGTATCCTCCCATAAATGCATTACAGCCTGCCTCTGTTCGCACAGCCTCTCAACCATGTGCATGGTGGAGTTCCACCTTGTTGCAACGTCTATGATTAGGTGGTGCTTGGGGAGGTGGAGCGATTGCTGCAGCCTCTGCATGCGACTAGAGTCTAAGGGCGAGCGACGGATGTGCGAGCACAGTCTTCGCACTTAATGGCGTAGGACTGTTAACTCCGGATAATTATTTAAGAAGCACTGCACCACCAGGTTCAAGGTGTGAGCCAGGCAAAGTATGTGTCTGAGTTTTGCCAGGGCTATGGCTGCCACAAAATTACGGCCGTTATCACTGACTACCTTGCCTGGCTCAAGATGTATACTGCCCAGCCATGACTCAGTTTCTCGCTGCTAGTAGTCGGCCAGTACCTCCGCGGTGTGTCTGTTGTCGCCCAAAGACATCATTTTTAAAACAGCCTGCTGACGCTTACCACTAGCTGTTCGATAGTGGGACACCTCGTGAGCAACACTGGCAGTTGCGGATAGAGTGCTTGTGCGATTGCGCTCTATTGATGAGCTTTCGCTTCTGGAGGAGGAGGAGAGTGGAATGCCTAAAGCCAACTGTTGCCTATACCGTGGGCTTGGCAGCACTGTCCCACCGCCGCTGTCCCCGTGGACCCTGCATACACCACATTAACCCAGTGCGCAGTGATGGAGACATAACAGCCCTGTCCATGCCTACTGGCCCATGCATCTGTTGTGAGGTGCACCTTTCCACTCAATGATTGTTTGAGTGCATGGACAATGCGGTCTTTCACATGCAGGTGGAGGGCAGGGATGGCTTTTCTAGAAAAGAAGTGCCAACTGGGTAGGTCATAGCGTGGGACAGCATAGGCCATTAGGTCTCTGAACGCTGCGCTTTCAACCAAACGGAAGGGCATCATCTCTAATGACATCAGTTTGGCAATGTATGTGTTCTAACCCAGTGTATGTGGATGAGACGATGAGTACTTTCTTGTCCTACTCAGAGTGTCTGCTAGAGTGAGCTGGACTTGAGAGCTGCATTTGGGGGAAATATCGGTGGACATGACGGACTGAGAGGGGGTGGTGGGGTGATGGTGGTGGGTGGTATGGCCTAGATGCAGTCTTTCGTTGCAAAAACATTGTGATTCCTTGACTGCTTTGGCCTTGCGACGACAACTCAACATTTCTTGCTGGTGGTGTGCCAACCGGTGGGCTTACAGTGGAAGAAGCGATGTAGCGTTGCTGGCTAACTTCAGTCGGAGCCGGTGCACATGTGCTACCTGAGGTTTTCTAGTCTGTCCACGCTTGCAAGTGCATGTTCATTAAATGTCTAAGCATGCAACTAGTATTCAAATTTCTGAGATTTTTCCCTCGGCTAAAGGTCCTTCGGCACTTTTTACAGATAATCTTTGCCTCATCAATAGGATTTTGGTCAAAAAAGTGGCACACTGGACTCTTCCGACTATGGTATAAATTTTCAGGGCTTGCATGCTGTGCTAATTTGACCGTCTGGCCAAGCTGTCCTGCAACTCTTTTTGTTTTTTTAACAGCTTTTTGGACAGCTACAGGCCTGCCAGATAACCCAAGCTGCGATGTCGATTCCTGCTGCGGATCCTTCTCCTCTTCTGAGCTATTGCCAGCGGCACCCTCTTCCCCCACTGGATGCCAATCCGGGTCAACAACTGGGTCATTATCACCTCCTCTTCAATTTCATCTGCACATTCCTCTGTGTTACCGTGTAAGGTGGTAGAGTATGCGGGAAGGGGCACCTGAGTTTCATCAGGGTGACATTCTGGCTCAGCACACTGTGAGGGCAATGTAGTGCTGTGGTTGAATGTACCAGCACAATCATCTAGCAGTGGCTGTGCATCAGTGCACTCCATGTCAGATTCATCTTGGACTGGGGAATTCAGGATTTGACTTGATAACCCAGGCATGGTATGTGAAAAGAGCTCCAGGGAGTAATCTGAAGTGTTGCCTGCCGCATCCTTCACTTTTGGTGGGGGTGAAGGACACAAGGAAAGGGTTGTTACTGACCAGAAGCCTGCACTGACGACTCAGTGCTTGGAGCTTTTGAAACTTCAGAAGAGGAGGAGATAGAGCTAGAGGCTGTTTCGGCAATGTAAGCCAAAACCTGTTCCTGATGCTCCGGCTTTAAAAGCGGTTTACGCAATCCCAGAAAAAGGAGCCTTCCAGGCCTTCTGGAGCCTGACGATGATGAGGCAGGCTCAAGACCTCCTGCCTTAGGTGCTATTGTGCTTTTGGCACTACCAGCAGATGCACCACCACCACCATACTTCCTCATGTTTGAGGAAATGTACCCAAAATGACAGCAGATATATGGTACAGTATCAGAAGCGTACAGCTGTATACGGTGAAGGTGAAACATTTTAATCTTTGTATATATTTGCCGAGTAACAGACACAGACTCTCACAGGCTCAGTATGGATTACACTAGAATATAAAAACCAAAAAAGTGTACAGTATCAGAAGCGTACAGCTGTATATAGTGCTGGGGTTAATTTTAAATCTCCGTATATATTTGATGAGTTTGACACACGGTCACAGCTTCAGTATTGATAACACCAGAATATGAAAAGCATAAACAGTGTACTGTATCAGCAGCGTACAGCTGTATACAGTGCTGGGTTAATTTTAAATCTCTGTATATATTTGAGGAGTAACCCTCATGGTCACAGGCTCAGTAGGGATAACACTAGAATATGAAAAGGAGAAAAAGTGTACTGTATCAGTAGCTTACAGCTGTATACAGTGTTGGGGAATTTGAAATCTCCGTAATATTTCAGGAGTAACACACACAGTCAGAGGCCCAGTCTGGATAACACCTGAATATGAAAATCAGAAAAAGTGTACTCTATCAGTAGCGTACAGCTGTATGCAGTGTTGGGGGAATTGTAAATCTCCGTATATATTTCAGGAGTAAGACACACGGTCACAGGCCCAGTCTAGATAACACCAGAATATGAAAATCAGAAAAAGTGTACTCTATCAGTAGCATACAGTTGTATATAGTGTTGGGGAAAATTGAAATCTGCGTATATATTTCCGGTGTGTCACACACAGATAGTCAGCATGTATTTGTCCGTGATACCAGCCGGTCCATGGTAGTGTGAGGAGCGTACAGCTCTATACGGTGTGGGAAAAAATGAACGCTCTGTAACTGTGCAGAAAAAAATTCAAGTATTAGTGCTGTGTAGGTGCAGTGTTAAAAAGCAGTCTGCACATTAGGGTACACACAGCAATAGATAGCAGGCAGACTAATAATCAGCTCTGCTGCTGCAGACAAGAAATTCCTTCCCTGCCACTGGCAGGCAGCCTAATATTCAGCTCTGCTGCTCCACACAAAAATTTCTCCCCTCATGGCAGGCAGCTAATATTCAGCTCTGCTGCTCCACACAACAATTCCTCCCTGTCACTGCAGGCAGCCTAAGAACCAGCGCTGCTGCACACAAGAAATTCCTCCACTGTCACTGCACACTAAGTGTACAGCTAATCGCTATGAGCACAAGCACAGAATTAGTGTTGTTTGCCTGCCCAACGCTCACCTGCTGAGAACCAGCATCAGCAACCTCTCCCTACACTAAGATCGGCAGAAGTAAAATGGCGGTCGGCGGTGAGGGCTTTAATAAGCACTGTGACGCCACACAAAGCAAGCCAATCACTGCTATGCCCTTCTCTAAGATGGTGCTGGCCGCTGCCCATGTCATCGCATTGCCCACAGTCTGCGTCCTTGCTTATTGGCTGAGAAAATGCCCTGGAAGCATTATGGGAAAACCGACTTTGGCGCTATGTTCGCCGAACACGTGACCGACCTCACTCTATGGTCGGGTTTCGCTTTGCAAAACCTGACTTTGGCGAAAGTCGGTCTTTTTTTAAATTGACCGACCTGTTTCGCTCAACTCTATTCCATGTGCAACTTCTCCAAAGCAGCAACTGAAGGTTTTCAGAAATGTCAGTGGTACCTTAACTTGGCTTTTGAAGCCCTAGAGGATCAAGAAAATAGGGGTCGTCAAAACAACCTCTGAAAAAGGCTAGGTTCATATCGCGTTTTATCAGCCCGTTCAACACATAGCGTTGACAGGCTGGTAACGGTATAGCATAACGCGATCGCATTATGCTATACCCGCTAGCGCAGATGAATCAGCAGATGATTCATCTGTGCTAGCGGTGATGGAGCCCAGACGCTGCAGCCCGCGTCCGAGGCTCCATCACTGAATGACGGCATGTCGCGAATGCATGCCGCTTTACGGCATGCGTCGCGATGCGCCCTCAAATGGTGGTGAATGGCAGCGTTAATGGACTGCGTTACACCGTGTTATACCACGGTGTAATGCAGTCCATCTAACGGACTGCCATAACGCAATCTGAACCCAGCCTAAGAGGTCTCTCTGAGACCATCCCAGTGGAAAAAACAAAGATTCCTATGGTTAAAAACCTGTTTATCTGTAAACTGGGAGACAACCATCAAGATGAAATCACTATTGAAAGGGCACACAGATCACTCAGAAAAAGACCTAAACCTTCTGAAGATCCAAGGGATGTTGTCTGCCGTCGTCTTAACGTTAAAGCTAAAGAAGACATCATTAAGAAAACCTAGAACAATGGACTAATAAACTTTGAAAGCTCTCGAATCAGTGTATTCCAAGACATCTCTCCACAAACTGTGAAAGTTTAGGTTCTGGTACCAGAAATGTACCCATACTTGAGCATGAACCAGAATCCCATTGAAAACTATTGGGACCTGAACTTTGGAGCTTGAAAATATTCTCTTTCTATCTCTGTATCCTTCTCTATCTCTATCTCTCTCTACCTTCCCAGTTTCTGAGTTCAGCATCGGCAGCATCGGAGGCTGCATAGGTCAGCCACGGTCATGTCGTATGGGAAACTCAAGAGCAGATAACTACCATATGAATACTTGCTGCAAAATCTCCTTAAAACATTTAAGGATCTTGGTTGTAACATGTGCTTAACCCCTTCATGACCTTGCCATTTTTTGCAATTCTGACCAGTGTCCCTTTATGAGGTAATAACTCAGGAACGCTTCAACAGATCCTAGCAATTATGACATATTGGGATTCATGATAGTGGTAAATTTAGGTCGATAATTTTTGCATTTATTTGTGAAAAAGATGGAAATTTGGCGAAAATTTTGAAAATTTTGCAATTTTCAAATTTTTAATTTTTATTCTGTTAAACCAGAGAGGTATGTGACACAAAATAATTAATAAATAACATTAAATAACATTTCCCACATGTCTACTTTATATAAGCACAATTTTGGAAACAAAATTTTTTTTGTTAGGAAGTTATAAGGGTTAAAAGTTGACCAGCGATTTCTCATTTTTACAGCAAAATTTACAAAACCATTTTTTTTAGGGACAACCTCAAATTTGAAGTCACTTTGAGGGGTCTATATGGTAGAAAATACCCAAAAGTGACACCATTATAAAAACTGCACCCCTCAAGCTACTCAAAACTACATTCAAGAAGATTATTAACCCTTGAGGTGCTTCATAGGAACTAAAGCAACGTGGAAGGAAAAAATGGACATTTTAATTTTTCCATCAAAAATTTTATTTTAGAATCAATTTTTTCATTTTTGCATGGGCATTCTCCTGAATACACAGATACCTCATATGTGGTCAAAAACCACTGTTTGGGCGCACGGCAGGGCTCAGAAGGGAAGGAGCGTCATTTGACTTTTTGAATGGAAAATATGCTGGAATATTTAGCGGTTGCCATGTCGCATTTGGAGAGTCACTGTGTGCCTAAACATTGGAGCTCCCCTACAAGTGACCCCATTTTGGAAACTAGACCCCCCAAGGAACTTATCTAGATGCATAGTGAGCACTTTGAACCCCCAGATGCTTCACAAATTGATCCGTAAAAAAAAGAAAGTACTTTTTTTTGACAAAAAGTTTATTTTAGCCTCAGTTTTCTCATTTTCACATGGGCAGCAGGATAAAATGGCTCCTAAAATTTGTTGAGCAATTTCTCCTGAGTACACAGATACCTCATATGTGGTCATAAACCACTGTTTGGGCGCATGGTAGGGCTCAGAAGGGAAGGAGCGCCATTTGACTTTTTGAATGGAAAATTAGCTCCGTTAGCGGATACCATGACTCGTTTGGAAACCCCTGTGTGCCTAAACAGTGAAAAAAACCCACATGTGACACCATTTTGGAAATTAGACCTCTTATGGAACTTATCTAGATTTGTTGTGAGCACTCTGAACCCCCAAGTGCTTCACAGAAGTTTATAACGCAGAGCAGTGAAAATAAAAAAATCACTTTTTTCCTCAAAAATGATTTTTTTAGCCCGCTATTTTTTATTTTTTTAACAGGAAAAATTGGACAACAAAAGTTGTTGTGCAATTTGTCCTGAGTACACCAATACCCCATATGTGGGGGGGAACCACTGTTTTGGCGCATGGGAGAGCTCAGAAGGGAAGAGCGCCATTTTGGAATGCAGACTTGATGGAATTTTCTGCGGACATCATGTTGCATTTGCAGAGCCCCTGATGTGCCTAAACAGTAGAAACCCCCCACAAGTGACCCCATTTTGGAAACTAGACCCCCAAGGAGCTTATCTAGATGTGTAGTGAGCACTTTGAACCCCCAAGTGCTTCACAGAAGTTTATAAACGCAGAGAAGTGAAAATAAAAAAAAATTTTTGTTTCTCAAAAATCATTTTTTAGCCCGCAATTTTTTATTTTCCCAAGGGTAACAGGATAAATTGGACGCAAAAAGTGGATGTCCAGTTTTTCCTGAGTACGCTGGTGCCCCATATGTGGGGGGGAACAACTGTTTGGGCGCACGGCAGGGCTCAGAAGGGAAGGAGTGCCATTTGACTATTTTAATGGAAAATTAGCTCAAATCGTTAGCGGACACCATGTCGTGTTTGGAGAGCCCCTGTGTGCCTAAACTTTGGAGCTCCCCCACAAATGACCCCATTTTGGAAACAAGACCCCCTAAGGAACTTATCTAGATGTACAGTGAGCACGTTGAACCCCCAGGTGCTATACAGAAGTTTATAATGCAGAGCCCTGAAAATAAAAAAAATCATTTTTTTTTCCTCAACAAATGATTTTTTAGCCCCCTACTTTTTATTTTCACAATGGTTACAGGAGAAATTGGACCCCAAAAGTTGTTGTCCAGTTTGTCCTGAGTACGCTGATATCCCATATGTGGAGAAAACTACTGTATGGGCACAATCGGGGCTCGGAAGGGAAGTAGTGCAGAGCCCCTGAGGTGCCTAAACAGTAGAAACTTCCCACAAGTGACCCCATTTTGGAAACTAGACCCCACAAGGAACTTATCTAGATGTGTGGTGAGCACTTTGAACCCCCAAGCGCTACACAGAAGTTTATAACGTCCGGGCATGAAAATAAAAAAATCATATTTTTTCCACAAACATGATCTTTTAGTCCCCAATTTTTTATTTTCCCAAGGGTAACAAGAGAAATTAGACCCCAAATGTTGTTGTCCAATTTGTCCTGAGTACGCTGATATCCCATATGTGGGAGAAAACTACTTTATGGTCACACGTCGGGGCTCGGAAGGGAAGTAGTGACGTTTTGAAATGCCGAATTGATGGAATGGTCTGCGGGCATCATATTACGTTTGCAGAGACCATGATGTGCCTAAATAGTAGAAACCCCCCCAAGTGATCCCATTTTGGAAAGTAGATCCCCAAGGAACTCCTCTAGATGTGTGGTGAGCACTTTGAATCTCCAAGTTCTTCACAGAAGTTTATAACGCAGAGCTGTGAAAATAAAAAATCATTTTTTTTCCACAAAAATAAGTTTTTTAGTCCCCAATTTTTTTTTACCAAGGGTAACAGGAGAAATTAGACCCCCAAAGTTGTTGTGCAATTTTTCCTGAGTACGCTGATACCCCATTTGTGGGGGTAAACCACTGTTTGGGCACACATCGGGCTCGGAATTAAGGGAGCACTATTTGACTTTTTGAACGCAAAATTTGCAGGAATCAATGGCGGCGCCATGTCATGTATGGACACCCCCTGATGTGCCTAAATAGTGGAAACCCCTCAATTCTAACCCCAACCCTAACCCCAACCCTAACCCCTAATCCAAATCCTAACCATAACCCTAACCCCAACACATCCCTAACCCTAATCCCAACTCTAACCATAACGCTAACCACAAGCCTAACCCTAATCCCAACCCTAACCACAAAACACCCCTAACACTTATCCTAACTCTAACCCTAACCACAAACCTAACCCTAATCCCAACCCTAACCCTAATTTCAACTCTAACCCTAATTCCAACGCTAACCCTAATTCTAACCCTAACCCTAATTCTAACCCTAATGCTAACCCTAAGGCTAACCCTAAGGCTAACCCTAACCCTAGTTCTAACCCTAACCCTAGTTCTAACCCTAACCCTAAGGCTGGGTTCATATTGCATTTTACCAGCACGTTCAACGGGCGGGTAACGGTATAGTATTACGCGATCACGTTATGCTATACCCGCTAGCGCAGATGAATCAGCAGATGATTCATCTGCGCTAGCGGTGACGGAGCCCAGACGCTGCAGGCCGCGTCCGAGGCTTCGTCACTGAATGACGGCACGTCACGAACGCATGCCGCTTTACGGTATGCGTCGCGATGTGCCCGCAAATGGGAGTGAATGGCAGCGTTAACGGACTGTGTTACACCGCGTTATACCGCGGTGTAACGCAGTCTGTCTAACGGACTGCCATAACGCAATATGAACACAGCCTTATAATCGTAAACCTAACCCTAATAAAAAGATTAAAAAATATATATATACAGTACAGACCATAAGTTTGGACACACCTTCTCATTCAATGATTTTTCTGCATTTTCATGACTATGAAAATTGTAGAATCACAATGAAGGCATCAAAACTATGAATTAACACATGTGGAATTATACATTACACTTTACAAAAAAGTGTGAAACAACTGAAAATATGTCTTATATTCTAGGTTCTTCAAAGTAGCCACCTTTTGCTTTGATTACTGCTTTGCACGCAGAAAAGGTGAACAGATGGACTCTACATGCCTGGTTCCCACCGTGAAGCATAAATCCCCAACAGTGTCACCAGCAAAGCACCCCCACACCATCACACACCACCTCCTCCATGCTTCACGATGGGAAATAGGCATGTAGAGTCCATCCGTTCACCTTTTCTGCGTGTAAAGCAGTAATCAAAGCAAAAGGTGGCTACTTTGAAGAACCTAGAATATGAGACATATTTTCAGTTGTTTCACACTTTTTTGTAAAGTGTAATGTATAATTCCATATGTGTTAATTCATAGTTTTGATGCCTTCATTGTGATTTTACAATTTTCATAGTCATGAAAATACAGGAAAATATTAGAATGAGAAGGTGTGTCCAAACTTTTTGTCTGTACTGTATATATATTTTTTAATTTTATTTGTCCCTACCTATGGGGGTGATAAATGGGGCGTTTATATACTTTTTTTTTATTTTGATCACTGTGAGAGTTTATCACAGTGATCAAAATAAATTTCTGGACTCTGGAGGCACACTGCGCATGCCCGGCCCGGGCAGGCGCACTGCGCATGCGCCAGCCATTTTGCAAGATGGCGGCGACCATTAAACATCCTGGACGGACGCCGGGACGGATCCAGGGACATCGGAGGACCGGGAGAGGTGAGTAAGGGGGTCAGAAGGTAAGGGGGGGATCGGAAGGTGGGGGCAGCGGAGGCAATGAGGAGGGGAGCATTTAGTGACGGTGGTGACCGATTGCCGCCATCTATCGGTGGCGGCGGCATATCGCCGCCGTGACTCGGTGTGGGGGGGGGGGTCGGATCTCGGTCTCCAGCCATGGCAGATGCTTTTGCAGCATCGGCCATGGCTGGATTGTAATATTTCACCAAATTTCATTGGTGAAATATAACAGATTGCTCTGATTGGCTGTTTCACTTTTAACAGCCAATCAGAGCTATCGTAGCCACGTGGGGGTTAAGCCAACCCTCCTGTTGTGAAGCACAAAGGGTCTTGTGCCTGCGGGTCGGGTGATCCTTTCATGACACATACGCTGTGTCACAGGTCGGGAAGGGGTTAAACATTAATTTATTTTATTCACATATAGACTTTTTTCCATCAAACTGCTGAGCAGTAAGCCGACAAGCACTGTGAGAGATTTCATCAAGATTTTGCAGCTATGGAGAAAAGATATGAAGGAAGCTGTAATACATCAATTCTTGCAAATTACCGTTGGACAATTGTAAAAGATGATCAGATGCAGGAGTAGAAGAGACAAGCAAAAAAGACTTGTTTCCGAATGAGGACCAAATTTTATGTTGAAATTTCTGTAACTATTTATAATTCACAATAGTGTTTAGACATGTCTTAGTTATTTGATTTGTTGCTAAGTTTCCTCTAAATAAATATTAGAAAGTAAGAATAACAAAATATCCTGCATCTTTATATTTGTTAAAAATAATAATATAAGTACTGAAACTTTTATGCATTAATTATATGTATTAGTAAAATGTCAGATTGTCAGATTTGAATTCAGGAGGTCAAAATCTTTAAGAAATGGCTAATTTCATAACTGAACTTGACAACTCTTGAAATATGTGGGACAGTGTTATGCCTAGTCTTTGATTTCTTGGTATCATGTCTCATGTATTCATACATTTTGAAGTATCAATTAGTTTATTCTCTAATTGTGCTGCACTTTTCATTGAATTTTGTGTTTATAATATATATTTTTGGTCAGATGAAAGATATTTGTAGAGCAACCATTTTTTTCTTTTGAGTGTAATGTGCATACAGATTTATTTTGTGTTTAACTGGTATTTAAATAAAATCTGTTTTAATTTTTTTTGATAAATAACTGTCTTCCATTAACATCTGTTGCATATTGTTACGTTAATAATGCATTGAGAATTATTTAGTACAGTTACATGATAGTGTTTAGATGTCCAATTCAGATGTACTGTATGTTTATGAAGTTGTTTAGATGTTCAGATGCAAGTATATGAAGTTCTACAAGCTCCATACACAGTGATAGTGCAATGCTACAAAGAACAAAACTATCTCTATCTCTGTATTGCTTGGTATTGTACAGTATTGGCAATTAAAAAAATGTAAAACTAATTTTTAAAAAATAGTAGATATGCATATGTTTTTCTTTGGAAGATTAATTTCTTATAACCTTGAGAAGGCAATGACACTTCAAGTTCATGGCCATTAGTATTTTTATTAAAAAATTTCCTATATAAGTATTAATAACAATATTCCACTGTTAGTAAAGCCAGCTAAACTTTCTTGCAGCCTCATTAATTTATGAAGTTTGTAAATCAACAAGAAAAATATTTAGATTTGAGAGTCCTCAACTATCATTATGGAAGAGAGATAAACAGTTGTGGCTGTAAATATTGGAACAGTTTATAGATAAGGAGTATGAAAGTTTTATTGTCCTCTGATTGGGGTCTGGTATTGTGTTGTGATGCCCCACAAGGTTTGAGGAGCAAATTCCTTAGTTGATGTAAAAAGACATAAATCCATGTAACACATTCATTCCTGCATTGAATGTTTCAAAGGTTGCCATAAATTTATACTCCCAGACTCTTCTGTCTCTCTGAGATTTGAAGTTACCTTTTAATACCAGTAATTTCATGTCAATGGTGCTGTGATCAGGGATACAAAAATGTCACTTATCTATTGAACTATTTCTGTTCCCTCTTGTGTATAAATATGTGATTCTTCAGATTTTGTATTATTCTATGCCTGATGAAGAGACCTGAGTAGTCTCGAAAGCTTGCAATTTGTTACCATCTTTTCAGTTAGCCATTAAAAGGTATCAACCACTGAGGACTAGGGTTGAGCGATACTTTCCGATATCAAGAAGTATCGGATCGGAATGGGTATCGCCGATACCCCAAAAGTATCGGCGATACCCGATTCCGATACCGGAAATCCAATGCAAGTCTATGGGACAGAAATATCGTAACTAAAAAAACCTCTTTCTTTCCTTGTAAACACTAAATATACACACATAGAATACATATAATATATATATATACATGTCATTGTGACATATATATATACATATATTTATAGTTTATACACTTCTACATAGTAAAATAGCCTCTGATTCAATTGCCGGGTAATGCCGGCTTTTGTGAAAATACAGAAGCACCCGACATGAAATGACACTTGGTTTACATAGAGTTAACCATGTCTTTTCATGTAGTTTGATATCTGATTTGCACAAACAATTACATGAGTGTATGTGTGCAAAATTTCACACCTGTAGGGGTTAATTAAAGGTGTAAATTCGTTGTAAAAAAAACGGACTTTTTTGCTACGAATTTACACCTTTAATTAAACCCTACAGGTGTGAAATTTTGCACACATACACTCATGTAATTGTTAGTGAAAACAGTAGATCAAACAACTTGAAATGACATGGTTAACTCTATGTAAACCATGTGTCATTTCATGTCGGGTTCTGCATTTTCACAAAAGCCGGCAATTAAATTAGCGGCTATTATACTATGTAGAAGTGTATGAACTATAAATATAAATATATATATATATATATATATTATGTGTCACAAATTCAATGACATGTATATATATATATATATATATATATATATATATATATGAGGTGTAAAATTGTTGAAAAAAAATGCGTGGGCTCCCGCCCTATTTTCGCAACCAGACAGACAAAGCCAGCGAGTGGGGGCAGATAATAATAGCCCAGAGAGGGACCATTATTTTTGGCCCCCCCCTGGCTACTAACATCTGCCCCCAGACACCCCAGAAAAGACAAATCTATAATTAGATTCGCCCTTTCTGGCACTTTGCCCGTCTATTCCCATTGCTCTGTAGCGGTGGCGAATGGGTTAATAAGGGGTTAAAGCCACCTTGCTATTGAAAGGTGACCTTAAGCCAGGTTAATAATTGAGAGCTGTCAATTAGACAACTATCAATTATTAATCCTATTGTATGATAGAAAAATCAAACACACACAGTTTAATAAAAAAGAAGTTTAATTAAATAATCATACAGTTTTTGACCATATTTTATTTTTCTGCTAAAACCATTTCCTGTAATAAAAATAAAATAAAAAAGCAAAATTATTCTTACCAATCCGATGCACAGTCAGGTCCCACGTTGTAATCCATCAGAAAGGGTTAACAGGTTACAGTTATTAGCAGAGAGCGAACGCTGTCTGCTAGCTGTAACACCCCTGAATGAATAACTTCCTCTCCCAGCGAAAGGAGAGGAAGAGATTAATGAATGGAGCTTAATTGATTTATTGCCACTTTCACTTCAGTGACCTGACCTAAAGTGAAAGTGGGACACAATCAATTAAGCTTCATTCATTAATCACATCCTCTCCTGTCGGCAGGAGATAAGCTCATTCATTCAGGAGCTTTCAGCTGAGCATGCAGCATTACTTGCGCTGCTTAGCTGATTGCTAGTTAACCCTTTGTGAAGGATTACATCGTGGGACGTGACAGATCGCCAGATAGGTAAGAATAATGTTGTTTTATTATTTTTTCTTTATTATAGAAGATCAAGGGCTTCGCAGGGATTAAGAGTTTAATAAAAGATGGTCAAAAAAATGTGTTTTTATTTCATTAAAATTATTGATTCTTAAAGTGTGTGTGATTTTTTTATTTCCTTCAATAGGATTAATAATTGATAGTTGTCTAATTGACAGCTCTCAATTATTAACCTGGCTTAAAGTAACCTTTCAATAGCAAGGTGGCTTTAACCCCTTATTAAACCATTCGCCACAGCTACAGGGCAATGGGAATAGAAGGGCAAAGTGCCAGAAAGGGCGAATCTAATTAGAGATTTGCCCTTTCTGGGGTGTCTGGGGCAGATGTTAGTAGCCAGGGGGGGCACAAAAAAAATGTACCCTCCCTAGGCTATTATTATCTGCCCCCACTCGCTTGCTTTGTCTGTCTGGTGGAGAAAATACACCGGAAGCCCACGCATTTTTTTCAACGAATTTACACCTTTAATTAACCCCTACATGTCTGAAATTTTGCACACATACACTTATGTAATTGTAAGTTAAAACCATATATCAAAATACATGAAATGACATGGTTAACTGTGTCTAAACAATGTATCATTTCATGTCGGCTTTTGTGATTTCACAAAAGCCGGCAATTGAATTAGCAGCTATTATACTATGTAGAAGTGTATGAACTATAAATATATGTATATATATGTCACAATTACATATATATGTATATATGTATTCTATGTGTGTATATGTATTGTTTCTATTCTTTATTAAAGCTGTCAGTGTGATTTTACAGTATAGCCAGGGATGAATTGGCGGCTATTATACTATGTAGAAGTGTATGACCTATATATATATTATATATAATATATATATATATATATGTAGTGATAGTAAGACTTCACAATACCTTTTTGTGTGGTTTGAGGACCTGTGATGAGGTCACTGCCATGTGACCTGTCATGTGCACGGTGTTAGCTGAATGGCTGGTGTATATAAGTGAGCCTGCTGCTGACCACAGGTGTGAGTGACTGGAGGTGTAGAAACCTCCAGTGTGGGAGTTTCTGAGGAGACCTCCAGTGTGTGGGCTGAAGAGAGAGTACTCGGTTAGAGTACGAGGACTTTTATCTGTTTCTGTTACTTTGTGCCAGAGAAGGCTGTTTTTGTTTTCTGTTTTACAGCAAGTTTATGAAGTCTAATAAACTTGCTTAAAGAACCCGGAAAAGTCGCCCTCCTGCTTACCTCCGGTTGCACACCAGTGAGACCACATCCCTACAATTGGTGGCGTAAATGCGGGCAGCGTTCCCAGCAGAGAAGTGAGACTGGTTACTGCATGTCGTGGGTCAAGGCTATAACAACCCAGCCAGCATTGCCAGAGAAAATGGAGGGCCTGCGGAAACACTTGGTCCAGGCACAGGTACAGCAGCAACAGGCACAGGTACAGCAGCAAGAAGACAACAGGAGGTTCTTGCAACAGATGCAGCAGAGCCAGCAGGAGCACCAACAGCAGATGCAGCAGAGCCAGCAGGAGCATCGGCAGCAGATGCAGCTTTTGACAACCGCCATCCAGGGCAGGACGAGCGCCCCAACCCCAGGTCTGGCTGATGACAACCACGTCAGAAAGGCGGTAAGAAGCACATTACAAAAAATGACCCCTGGGGATGATGTGGAAGCCTTCCTGGCTGTATTTGAGAGGTTTGCTGAGAGGGAAAGACTTCCCCCAGAGCAGTGGGCAGAGATATGGCCCCATACCTGACAGGGGAACCCCAGAAGGCGTATTACGATTTGACTGTGCAGGACGCTCAGGAATATCCTAAGCTAAAGGTAGAGATCCTCGCACGTATGGGGGTAACAATGACTGTCAGGGCACAGAGAGTGCACCGCTGGGCTTATCACCGGGACAAACCACCTCGCTCCCAAATGTTTGACTTACTGCACCTGGTCCAGAAATGGCTACAGCCAGAGTCCGCTACGCCGGCACAGATGGTAGAAAGAGTCGTCATGGATCGGTTTGTGCACTCCCTGCCAAAGCCCCTACAGACTTGGGTTGCCCAGGGTGATCCCCGGAATGCTGATGAACTGGTCGGACTGGTTGAGAGGTACCAGGGAATGGAAGGTGCCTTGGGGAAACAGCCTATTCCGTACTGGCGGCCCCAACAGGGGGCAGAGTCCCAAAAAGGGGTGGGGAGCCCAAGGTCAAAATGGCGGGGGGAGGTGGTGCCCAAGGCCACTGCGGGTGATATTATTTGTTGGAGGTGCCGCGAGCCAGGACATATAGCTGCCCGGTGTCCGCAGACCACTGAGCAGATGGACTGCAGCATAGGACACCGTATTTCATGGTATGCATATCCAGCCTGCAGTGGAAACCCGTTTCCCAATCAGGGTCCTCAAGTATGTCCCGTGAAGGTGAACGGTGGAAGCAGTAACGGCGCTGCTAGACTCTGGGAGCTTAGTGACCCTGATTAGGGCCACTTTTCCTCTCAACATACTACCAGGGAAAAAAGTTGGTGTTCAATGCATACATGGTGATGTAAAGGACTACCCTATGGCCAGAGTGGACATTGAAACGATGCATGGCACTGAGTCCCATGAAGTCGGCGTCGTTCGGGACTTGGTGCGTCCTATAATTATAGGCCGGGATTTCCGTCTGTTTTGGGATCTGTGGAGAAAGGGTTCTGAGGTCCCTAGCGAGAATGGGGAACCAATAAACCCTAACAAACTACTACCACACTCAGAAGGGGCGGAGTCTCAATCTGAGTCAATGAGGAGAAAAGAGGTGGCGGCGGATGAGCCGAGGAACTGTTGCCGGGTTCAGGGTTTGAACAATGTATGTCGCGAATGGTGTACTGACTTTACATCTGACCGGGGGGCACTGAACTATTCTCTGATAGTGAATGGAGAGTGTGTGAGTGGACTTCTAGACTCAGGAAGCCAGGTGACTCTGCTGAGCGACACACTCCCTGTCTATCTGATTCCCGGAAGGAAGATGGAAGTCCCTTGTGTTATGGGGTCACTAGGGAATATCAAGGTAACCAGGGTAATCATTGAGACGGACACTATTATTTCTACCCAGGATGTCCCTGTAGTCCCAGACTTACCATATCCTATAATAATAGGCCAGGATTGTAAACGGTTTTGGGAGGTGTGGGACGAAGCACTGGCTAATTGCTCAGAAGGGAACCAGAATGACCCTAAGAGAGGCCCACCCCTGCAGGAGGCTGTAGTGGTTGCTGATAGTGTGGTGGGTAAAACAGAGGTAGCCACCCCTAAAGTCAAAGATACCCAGTGCCTGGTAGCCGTAAGAAAGGGTGGCTCAGACCAAAGTGAGGACTTTGGGGTGACTAAATATAGGTCCGCAGAAAACTGGGTCGCCCCAGGAATAGGGGCCGACACCTGGTTAAGTGGGGACTTGCCGTTCCAAGATGACAGAGAGTGTGGGAATGACTCCTATGCAGACTGTAACTTAACCGCAAGTGAAAGCGAGTGCAGCAAGGTGGAGTCAGGTACAAGTGGCCGACCTTCTCCTCACCGCAGGGGCTGCAGGAAGGCCAGACAGCATATGCTCTCTAAGAAGAGAAAAAAGGGGAGAAGGATGGTGCCACATGTACTGGATAAAAGAGAGCAGGGCCATGAGATAGAGCTGCTTAAAGAGACAGTCATGCGAGAAAAGATACGGGGACAAGAGATTGAAGCAACGAATGAAGGACCTGGAGAAAGAACTCTCTAAAGTCCAAGGTCAACTATCAGCGTGCCTGACGGCAAACCAAGTCCTAGTGAAAGAGACGGAGATGCTCAGAGAGGCCCAGGAGAAGCATCAGCAGGAACTTCTACGGAGAGAAGAAGAGCACCGATGCTGGGCAGAGGAGCAAGAGAAAATTCTTCAAAAACTCCAGATAAAGAATGAAGCTAACGCACAGCTCAGGAAATCCACGACAGACCAGGAAATCGAACGGTTGCGCTCTCCCGGTCCGTGCATACGGGAAGAGTGTAACTGAAGAGGTTGACCAAAGAAGGGGCCTCGACGGCGAAAGAAAGCCAGCAAAGGAACCGCCACCCAGATGGCCACACCCGAAAAGTCACAGTGAAGCGGGAGGCGGACATAAGAGATATGCCACTACAATACCTCCACGAGAAGCAGAGATGTCGGGAGCCAACAAGAAAACCTCCAAGTCGGAGGGCGTTGGTGGAAAGCCTTGGGAAGATCCGGATGCTCTTGGAGGTGAACCAGGGAAGAATAGAGCAACTACAACTTGAGAAGAAGCAGACCAATAGACAGCTGCAAGAGTTGAGGAAAAAAAGGCAGTCACCTTCAACCCACAATATAGAGAGGCGCAGAGTTCGCTGCAGAATGAAGGTCATCAAAGTGAAATAAGACAGAACATAGATGGCCTGAAATGAGAGCTAGAGGCAGTGACACCTCAATTAGATCAGGACTCAGTGATCTAAGGCAAACGGTGACAGACCGGCTGATTGTGGAGACGACTGAAAGGAATTTCTAGTCGGTGAATGAAATGTGCCAAGCCCACGGCTTTAGGCAGAGGGGGAGGTATGTAGTGATAGTAAGACTTCACAATACCTTTGTGTGTGGTTTGAGGACCTGTGATGAGGTCACTGCCATGTGACCTGTCATGTGCTCGGTGTTAGCTGAATGGCTGGTGTATATAAGTGAGCCTGCTGCTGACCACAGGTGTGAGTGACTGGAGGTGTAGAAACCTCCAGTGTGGGAGTTTCTGAGGAGACCTCCAGTGTGTGTGCTGAAGAGAGAGTACTCGTTAGAGTACGAGGACTTTTATCTGTTTCTGTTACTTTGTGCCAGAGAAGGCTGTTTTTGTTTTCTGTTTTACAGCAAGTTTATGAAGTCTAATAAACTTGCTTAAAGAACCGAAGAGTCGCCCTCCTGCTTACCTCCGGTCGCACACCAGCGAGACCACATCCCTACATATATATATATATATATATATATAATTATTTGCTTTTTGTGTACATTTTTTTACAATGTGATTTTTACATGACTTTTTACATAGAGATAACTGCTCTATGTAAAACTTCATGTTAAAATCGCATTGCATACAGATGGAAAACTGATGGAAAACTGATGGAAAACGCATGGTGCGATTTAAAATCGCATCAAAATCGCATGCCTTTTTACAACAAATGTACCGTTTTTTTCCTGCAGAAAAGGCCGATTTTTTTCCAGCCAGTGAGTATGAGCCCAAAGGGTTAATGTTTAGTGCAGGGACCGCAGCTAATGCTGCAGCCTCACAGTAAACCCCCGAATGAATGAGCTCCTCTCCTGGCTGACAGGAGAGGAAGTGGAAAGCTTAATTGATTGCTTTCCACTTTCACTTCAGGTCAGCCAGGGACACCATCAGTGACGTCAGAGGGAACTGATTAACAAAAATAGGGGTTCCCTTCGAAAAAAAAATGGCGTGGGGTCCCCCCTATTTTTGTTAACCAGCCTGATGAAGCAGACTGCTGAGGAATGGTATTTAAGGCTGTTAAGGAGCCAATATCCATGGACCTTGCCAGCAGCATCGGACTGGAGTACCTTGGGCCCACCAGAGAAAAATTATTCTTGGGGCCCACCATCATACTTCCCAACCTTTGAAGAAGGGAAAGAGGGACAAAGACTGTGGCACGCTGTGCCTGCTGCAGCAAATTTTTAGGCCATGCCACGTTGCACCACAGACTGTCCAGGAGTTGGTGGATGCTTTAGTCCAGGTGTGGGAGGAGATCCCTCAGGAGACCATCCGTCGCGCTCATCAGGAGCATGCCCAGAAGTTGTAGGGAGGTCATACAGCATACCTCCCAACTTTTGAAGACAGGAAAGAGGGTCAAAGGCTGCGGCGCAAATTTTAGGCCACGCCCCGACCACACCCATTTCACAACTAATCACACCCATATCCTCGCCCCAACCGTACCCATTTAGCACTGCTGATCACACTGACTGGTAATGAGGGCACAGTGGCTGGCATTATGGGCACAGTGGTTGGTATTGAGGAAAAGAAAGAAAGAGCAGCGAGAGAGAAAGAAAGGAGAGAGAGAGAAAGAACAAACAGAGAAAGAAAGAGAGGAAAGAAAGAAAAGAGAGAGAGAAAGAAAGAACAAGAGAAAAAAGAACAGAGAGTGAGAAAGAAAGAACAGAGAAAGAGAACAGAGAGAGAAAGAAAGAACAGAGAGCGAGAAAGACTAGAAAGAGAAAGAAAGACTAGAGAGAGAGCCAGAGGCGTAGCTAGGGTTTTGGTTTAGTGGGGGCGAAACTTCTGAGTGGGCCCCTAACCAGAGAACCTCAGCAAATGACCGCGCTGTTGCCAAAAATAATCTATATATAAAAAGACCAATATTGATATCACCGCCATATGGTCTGTGGTAAATAATACCAGTCCTACAGAACATATAATAGATTACAGCACAGGTATAGATAATGACTTACCGCTGATGTTCTTTCTAATGGAATTGTTCACTTTTCATGTCTTTCCATCTGGCCCAGACCGACATGACGACTTCTCCAGCCAGGACTCGACTGCAGAGATTACAACAAAGACACATTTCACTTCTCATATTTTTAGCACTGTCACGGTCACCAATTGGACTATTCTCAACCTGCACAAACTCCTCATCCTGCTGATACCCCAATACTGAGCCGCTGCTGCCATATGTGTCCCTATTTCTGCACCTGATACCCCAATACTGAGCCGCTGCTGCCGTATGTGTCCCTATTACTGCACCTGATACCCCAATACTGAGCTGCTGCTGCCGTATGTGTCCCTATTACTGCACCTGCTGTGTGGTTCTGTGTGACCTCTAAATTCTAAAGCACCCCTCTAGAATATAGTAATGCGGGTGCAAGTGCCCTAGAAAACAGTGCCCACATTTTGTCCCCTAGACTGTAATAATGCAATAATGCCCTGTGTGCCCCTTTGACAGTCACAGTAACCCAAGTTCCCCTATAACAATAAGTGTCCACTTTACATTTAATAATGTCCCAAGTCTCCCCCTGTACATCTCCCCTATACACAGAATAATGCCCCTCACTGGATATATACTGACCCTTAATATCCCAAACTATTTAATGGGTCCAACACTGTATGATGGCCCCTAGATAGCATCCATACAGCATAATACACCAGATAGTCCTCAATATAGTATAATGCACCCCCATAGGCAGCCTCTATATTATAATAAACCCCCATAGGCAGAGTCTATAATATAATGCACCACCATAGGCAGCCGCTATATTATAATGCACCCCATAGGCAGCCTCTGTAGTATAATGCATCCCCATAGGGAGTCTCTGTAGTATAATGCACCCCCATATGGAGCCTCTGCAGTATAATGCAGCCCCCATATACAGCCTCTGTAGTATAATGCAGCCCCATATACAGCCTCTGTAGTATAATGCACCCCCATATACAGCCTCTGTAGTATAATGCACCCCCATTAAAAAAAAAAAAACAATACTCACCTCCCGGCTCCTGTGCTGCTCACTGTTCTCCCTCTCAGCGTCTGACAGCGGGCGCCGGCAGGTGACGTCATCGCGCCCGCTGTCAGACGCTGAGAGGGGGATTATGGGAGAGAAGGAGCGCTCGCTCCTTCTCTCTCTATGCGGTCAGCTGTATCGGCTGGATGAAGATACAGCTGACCCTCCGATGACGGGTGGGGGGCCCACTGCTGGCACCGGGCCCCCCACCGCCTGTTCAGGCCCCATAGCGGCCGGGCAGCAGAGCAGGGAGAGCGATTCTCCCTGCTCTGCCGCAGAATGTAACTGTATCGGCGTGCTGTGCACGACGATACGGTTACTGTAGTGTAGCTCCGGATGGGCCCCCTCAGAGCCGGGGCCCGGGGCCACCACCCCCTCTGCCCCGAGACCTATCCTTTCAAATCAGGGCTCACCACGCAGGAGCTGGGGCCCACCGCAGGTTTTCTCCGGTGTCCCGGTGGCTCAGTCCGACCCTACTTGCCAGCCTGATAATACCAGGCCACAGAAGTCTGCTTATCTTGGCTGGTTAACAAAACTAGGGGATCCCCTTGAAAAAAATTGGCGTGGGATCCCCCCTATTTTTGTTAACCAGCCAGATGAAGCAGACTGCTGAGGTCTGGATTTTCAGGCTGTTAAGGAGCCAAGATCCATGAACCTTGACAGCCTGATAATACCAGGCCACAGCAGTCTGCATATCTTGGCTGGTTAACAAAAATAGGGGATCCCCTCGAAAAAAATTGGCGTGGGGTCCCCCCTATTTTTGTTAACCAGCCAGATGAAGCAGACTGCTGAGGCCTGGATTTTCAGGCTGTTAAGGAGCCAAGATCCATGAACCTTGCCAGCCTGATAATACCAGGCCACAGCAGTCTGCATATCTTGGCTGGTTAACAAAAATAGGGGATCCTCTCGAAAAAAAATTGGCGTGGGGTCCCCCCTATTTTTGTTAACCAGCCAGATGAAGCAGACTGCTGAGGCCTGGATTTTCAGGCTGGTAAGGATCCAATATCCATGGACCTTGCAAGCCTGATAATACCAGGCCACAGCAGTCTGCTTAGCTTGGCTGGTTAACAAAAATAGGGGATCCCCTCGAAAAAAAAATGGCGTGGGGGTCCCCCTATTTTTGTTAACCAGCCAAGTAAAATGCAGACTGCTGCAGCCTGGTATTAAAAGACTGTCAAGGCCCATGGATTTTGGCCCTCAACAGCCTGATAATACCAGGCTACAGCAGCCCCACATTTGGCGCATCAAAAGATGTGCCAATTGTGGCACTTTACCCGGCTCTTCCCACTTGCCCTGTAGCGGTGGCAAGTGGGGTAATAAGGGGTTAATGTCACCGTTGATTGCACGGTGACAATAAGCCCGGTTAATAATGGAGAGGCGTCAATAAGACACCGATCCATTATTAATCCCAAAGTTTTTAAATGTTTAAAAAGAAGACACAGCAAGAAAAAAGTATTTTAATGAAATAAAAGAGACAACACAGTTTTCATTTCTTTTATTACTCTCTCATTCCTGCGACGCCATCGATCTCCTGTAAAAAAAGAAAAAAAACAAACCAACAGTATACCACCTGTCCGACGCAGTCCATATTAACGAGTGTCCCACGACGATCCAGCTCTGCTACATCGGAATGCCAGGCAGAGCCTGTCATCCCGACGCAGCACAGCTGATTACCTGCTTCCCCGGCGGTGACGTCATCGGACTGCTTTACGGCCACGATTACCCGGCAGTCACTGCAGTTATCGCGAGAAACTGCATGTGACCGCCAGGGAGAAGATGATGGCGGCCATCAAGCAGTCCAGGACGTGACCGCCGGAGATCTTCTGCCAGGTAAGTGCCGCTGACTCCTGACAGACCCGACCGATGGACACTGACCGTGACAGGACAATTACGATTCCGGTATCCGATATGACGAAAATATCGGTACTCGGAATCGGAATTCCGATACAGCGAATATCGGCCGATACCCGATATTTGCAGTATCGGAATGCTCAACACTACTGAGGACTCTTAAATGTAAATATTTTTCTATCTACTGGCTAACATGGTACAAAGATATATATATATATATCCTATATCTAAATCAACAAGCACATTTGTGCAAAAGGGTAGATTGACTTTACAGAATGTACTTTCTGGAAGTATTCATTTTTAAAATTTTTGCAAATTATCGTTAAAATTCTAAAAATCTTTCAGGTCTTCCAAAAAAAATATTTTTTATTACCCTATGGGTAATGTTAGTAATGGAGTGAATCACCCTTATTTTCAGTAGGGTATGCGATTCCATATCCTAATTATAAATTCAGTACTGGTTTCCCTTCTAACACAAAATGTACTGTAAAAAATGCTTATTTACTAGGCAGATTTCTACATCATTAGTTGCACATTTTCTTGTCCTTCCTTCCCTGGGGAAACTCATTTCATAAGTGTTACACAGTGAAAGCAAGTATTAGAAGTAATGCAAGTTTCAGCAGAATGTTTATTATTGTGCAATAATATAGATGTGTGTGAAAATAAAATAAATGTGAAATAAAACTGTTACTGTTTTTGTTAGAATGACCAGTCATGTAAACCTTTAGGAGCCTCTTCAAAATAACATCAAACAATATTTAAAGACTATCTTGGCATAATTAACTAGCTAGAGTCTGGATTCTGCAGATTGTATGAATCATACTTCTTTGTTTTGTACTTTTTGGTTTTTCAATAACTTGCTTTTGCAGATTATTAAGAATTAACTAAGTCTGCAGAGAAAACTAAGTGACTGAAATATTGCATAATATCTTAAGTAGTGATGAGTGAAAGTGCTCGCCACTGCTCGTTACTCGCCCGAGTATTACGGTACTCGTCGTACTCGGCGAGTACTGAGCATTTCTGGGATTACTTGGCGGGAACTCGGGTTTCCACCCAGCATTTTTGGTGGACTTTAGAGGCCCAATCACGCTGCTGGGATTGTCTGCCAGGCAATGAAACGCCGTAGCCATCTTTTTTGTGGTTGCGCAGTGATTGGCTGGCCGCACAGCTTCATCACGAGTATAAGAAACCGGACGCCGCCAATTTCTTAGTCAGTGTGAGGTCTACCATCCTAAACTATTCAAATCCTGATAACCGAACAGTCCTTCTAAGGACTAATTCCGGAGTATATAGGTTCCAGTGTTAGGCAGGTGTCATGGAAATATATATGTATTCCATATATTCAAAGTATATTCACATATATGTATTCACAGTTTTGGTGGATGAGTGGGTGGCAGAAAATTTTGGCACAGGTTGGGACAGCCATTATGGGGGTTCTCATTTTTGCATTAATTACTGGTTGCTGTGTAATTCCTTGTATCCGCAGGATAATGGAAAAAACTGTTCAGGAGACAACCAATTTGATGCCACTCACCATCTTGGACCTCACACCAGTCCGGATAGAACTACCTGGCTTGACCAGATCTCCGAACTACCTCCAGACTGAGAATACACATCCTTGATGAATCATCCTATCAAATAAGGAGACTATGATTGCAAACACATAAACCCCCGACAGGGACAGTCCTCCTGACCGCCCATTTGCGAAAAGTCTGTATTCGGTGGGGGAGGCATGTACTAGGGTGTCTCAACTCACCGGCAGCATAAAA